>PVIW01003317.1:23733-173346 GCA_004026585.1 Noctilio leporinus
TACACCTATGTTCATAGCGGCACTATTTACAATAGCCAAGTGCTAGAAACAGCCTAAGTGCCCATCAGTGGATGATTGGATCAAAAAACTTTGGTACATTTACACAATGGAATTCTATATAGCAGAAAGAAAGAAGGAACTTGTACCCTTTGCAACAACATGGATGGAACTGGAGAGTATTATGCTTAGTGAAATAAGCTAGTCAGTGAAGGACAAATATCATATGATCTCACCGATTACAGGACAATAATGAACAAAAATTCATTTTTAATAAAAAAAATTAAGGTGCTGTATGTAGCCCAATGAAGTTTTCATTTTGTGAACACCTGAGTTTGTGTTCTGAGACTCATCCTTACGGTACCAGTGATCATTAAACACTTACTACCAAGCAGATTGCAAGGATTATTTCATCTGATCCTCATAATTATAGCACCTATATAGTTTGGTATTTATTATCCTATTTAAGCATGAGGAAAAGAGGCTTGGAGAAGTTGTACAGTGTGGCCACTCTTTCAACCTCCATTCTTCTGCTTCTGACAAACAGCCTCCAAAGTCTCGACCCACTCTTGGTCCACGTGGTCTGGGCAGGGCCAATGCACAGGGCTAACACAGTCACATGATTGCTCTCCTGAGTGATTTCTCCCAGAGAAGTTCAAATGAAGTGACTCATGGGATTTCATGGGATCTGCTACATAAGAGTTTATGGCTTCTCCTCTGGTCTTGAACTTGATTGGACGGGAGGCTGAGACTGAAGGCAGGTAGCAAGCAGATCCAAAAATGGAGAGAAAGCATCTGTTTGAGCACTGAATCCAGCTGTGTCCAGATGAGCCCTATCTTGGAATTATTAGTCATGTCAGCTGTATTAGTTTTGGGGGACTGACACAAGTGCTGTAAACTGGTGTCTTCAAACAACAGAAGCGAATCCTCTGACATTCTTGGGAAATGATAGTCCAAAATCAAGGTGTCAGCTGGGCCATGCTCCCTAATAAGGCTCCATGGCCCATCCTTCCTTGCCTCTTCCTAGTTTCTAGTCATGGCCGGCAATCTTGGAATACTCCTCAGCTCTGAGCTGTGTTAACTCCAATCTCTGCCTTTGTTATCGCATGGCCGCCTTTCCTCTGTGACTCCATCTTTTCTCCTTTTGGTGCATCTCTGTATGGAAACCTCCTTCTTATTCTAAGAATGCTGGCCATTGGATTAGGAGCCCACCCTAACGACCTCACCTTAACTTGATTACAACTTCAAAGATTCTATTTCCAAGTAAGGTGACATTCATAGATACAGGGGGGTTAAGACTTGAATGTATCTTTTTGGGGACACAATTCAATCCACAACATCATCCAATAAATTCCCCCCGATTTGAACCCCTTTGGGCTGGGTTTTCAATCTTTGGCATCAAGGAGGAGGTAGAGTCAAAACTCACCCCCAGATCTCTGTCAACAATCAAGGCCCAGAGCTGCACCCTTAGCCATAGGACCAGACTGTAGGACTCTTCAACCCCTCTCTGGGCAGAAGCCCAGAGTTAAGTGTTTTCTGTCTCATAGCCACTGCATACAACACAGTCAAGGAATGCAAGAGTGACTGCTGTCTAATTAATTGATCAAGATTGAATTAGGCGTGGTTTATCATAGGGCAGTAGGCTAAGTGATGACTGGGATTTTTATCTTGGAAATGAAAAGTTATTGTTTGCCCAGCCGTATTTCAAGATGTTCCCCTGATTGTGAGATCACCTCAGGTGGTGATAAGAACACTTCCCCCTCTCCAGACGTTCAATTTTCAAACTAGAACACCAGCCATGCCTCTTTCACATGCATGGCTGTGTTTACTCCAGGGCCTGAGAGAAGACTGTAATTTCAGCTTGTTATACTAAAAATATGAAAATAAAACTGATCTCTGTAGAATCATTTTAAATGAAAACTGCTTCCTAGAGGCAAGCTAAAGAAGCGCACTGATTGAAAGCGAGCACAGGGCTCTGGGCCAGAAGGGTACTGGAGAGCAGACCCTGAATAGGAGGCAGAAACTGGGACTTCTGCAGAAACAGATGTGTGTCACAAAGGCCATTTAACCCAGGTCAGATGTCTGGTGGCCTCTTCCCCAGTTCCTTTGTCTGGGGACCAAAATCACTTTGAAACACAACCGGCCACTGACTACACTCTTCCTGGCCAAGTACCAGCCAATCGTCCGCGCCAGGCCCAGTCTACTGGTCAGCTGAACTTGAGTGGGCAGGGGACTCACCAGGGTAGCGCAGTTTGTGGAAAAAGCAGACCTGGAACATTATCCCCAGGCACCTCCATGTCCTCTGTGTATCAGTGTTCTGTGACTTCCACAACAAATTCCCACACACTAGGTGGCTTAAAACACAGAAATGTATTCTGTCACCGTTGGGGAGGCCACAAGTCCAAACTCAACAGGACAGCAGGGTTGGGTCCCTCTGGAGGCTCTGATGCAGAGTGTGTCCCAGGCCTCTTCCAGCTACTAGCAGCATCTGGCCCCCCTCGGCATTCCTTGGCTTGTGCCTGCCTATCTTCCATTTCTGCCTCCATCTTTGTATGAGCTCCCTCTGGGAGTTTCTCAGTCTTCTCAGAGCCTCTCCCCTTTTATCCCTATTTCTCAACTCTATCTTCGAAGGATACCACTCAGCTTTAGGACCCACCTTAAACCTAGGATGAGGTCATCCTAAGATTCTAAACTCGATTATATCTGCAAAGACCCTATGTCCAAATAAGCTCACGTTCATGAGGGCAGGGGGAGGGGATGTTAGGTAGCTATAACTATTGGAGACTGGGGAGGGAGATTTCAATTCATCATAATGGGTTTGTGATGAGACTCAAAATCCTGCATTCCCCCACCCCCCCAATGGAAAGTGACTTTTTGGACTCTTTGCTCCTAAAATGACTTTGATGCAGGTGATCTGGAAATCGTATTCTGAGAACCATTTAATCCGGTTGCTGAGAATTTAAAAATGAAGGAGGCATGGTTCCCTCCCTTGAAGAACCTGCCGTCTGGTGGAAGATACAGACAGATGAACAGATGATTAGAATACAAAGAGTGTGCCCTGGCTGGTGCGGCTCAGTTGGTTGGAGCACTGACCCATAACCAAAAGGCTGAGTGTTCGGTTCCTAGTCAGGGCACATACCTAGGCTGCAGGTTCGATTCCTGGTCCAGGCGAATACAAGAGGCAACCGTTCAATGTTTCTCTCTTTCCTTTCCTCTTTCTCTAGATAGCAGTGAAAAAAAGTGTCCTTGGGTAAAGATGACTAAAACAAAATAAAATAAAATACAAAATGTGACCTAGCAATCAATCTCTGAAGTCAGACAGGGTTCAACTTTTCCCTCCAGCTGTGAAGCTCTGAGCAAGTTTCTTAGTCTTTCTGTGCCACAGTCTCCTTGCCTATAAAGTAAGAAATAATCTCTCTTTATACCACTATAAGAATGAGGCCATGTGAAATGCTTAACAGCGAAGATGGACACAAGAAATAGCTATGAACTACTGTGAAGTGGGAAAGCATGTTGCATTCGTTTTCACATGCCCTGGCCCCTTGCTGTGGGCCTTCCGTGTCTTACGCCTTTAATGAATGTCTGTGGAAGGTAAGAAGGCATGACTGGAGAAACGCAGCTGGGATAGGCAAGGCAAGTCCTGTATCTCAACCTTATTCTGCAAGTATTTGCTGGGCACCTGCTGTGTACCAGGCTCAGTGTGTAGACCAGTGGAAGAAAGCCGAAGAAAATACACAGCCTAGCAGGGACACTGCTCAATTACAATCCAGTGTCCTCCCTGCCTTTGGTTTTCCATCCCTCACACTCTGTTCTGTTGTATCCTTAGTATCAGTGGAGCTTGAGGAGGCCCCTCCCAAACTATACCAGATGCTCGGGAGTCCTTTGATGGTAGAGTGGGTTCTCTCTTCGCCACTGAATCCCAAGGACTTAGTAATGGACCTGACTCCTAACAGGCATCTGATGAGTATTTGTGGGGATGCTGATATTTCAGAATCAACAGTAGATTACTATGAAGAACCACTTCCAGCCTCCTTGACTGCTGGCTATGATTTTTTTTTTTTTTAAAGATTTTACTCATTATTTTTAGAGAGAGAGGAAGGGAGGGAGGAAGAAAGGGAGAGAAATGTTAATGTATGGTTGCCTTTCGCCTGCCTCCAGCTGGGGACCTGGCTGGAGACCTGGCTCGAAACCTGGGTGTATGCCCTGACTGGGAATCGAACCAGTGACACGTGGGTTTGCAGGCCAGGGCTCAATCCACTGAGCCACAGCAGCCAGGGCTTGGCTATAATCCTTGATGGGTCTAGAGAAAAGATGCCCAGAGGATCTGTCCATCAGCGTAAATCCCAAACCTTAGGGAAAGGGGGACATAGTGCAATATAATGGATTAAAATACTACTGTAAAGTTAGGAGCTTCCAACTACTAGACCAAGAGTAAACAAATTAAACTATAGGAGGAGCTACACCTCATTCCTCCGCAGAAATACAATGCTTTGCACACACATTAACAGGCTGACCTGGAGGCCCCAGGATGATTAGAAGAGAAAGTGCCCACAGGGTTTGCCTTTCAACCCTCCACAAGAGAAGGAAGAGAGCTAACTGCCACATTCTGCATGTGTGCACAGAGTAAAGGAAAAGAAGGCCCCACCTGGGCCTTGGAGGTGGAGGACAATTCTCAGCGGGGAGAGAAGGGAGAATTTCTGGCCAGTAGTCAGCCTGGCTAAGTGACTTAGGTAACTGCCATCGCAAACGGTGCTCAGCCAGGACTGACAGCTCTTCCCGGTGAGAAGGAGACATCAGCAAACCCTCTCACCTGGAAAAGTCAGGTCGTCCCTCCCAAGCCAAGAACTCTTGGGGTGGACTGAAGAGGAAATAGCATAGGAGTCCACGAGCCGGCCCCAGGGGTATTGGTGACAAAATAGGAGGGCACGGTGTTCTTTGCTTCCCCAAATCCAATGGCTTTTGCACCTGTGTCTCATTTAGCAGCCCGACGGTGAACACGTGCCAACTTCATCGGGTAGAGAACGAACGGAGGCTGCTGAGGGGCCTGCGCTCCCCGCCCCCAAACCTCCACTGCGCGGCGGGTCGTGCCACCCGGCCCGGGCGCCACCCCAGGGTCCGGATTTCCCTCTGGCACCACCTTTCCGCTTCGGCGCTGGGCGTCCAATCGCTGGGCTCCGGAGTGGCGGCGACTCGGAGGCAGGTGGGGCTTGGCTCCTACTCCTCCCGGATCCCGGGCTTCTCGCTCCAATCCGGGGCCAAGCTCCGCTGCAGGGGAGGCCCCGCCCCAAAGGCTGTCACCAGATGGCGGGGAAGAAAGTGGCACCGGGATAGACCGGAAAGTGCGGGAGGAGCCGCGCACCTGGCGGGGCGCGGCCACGGCCCCCGGTGCGCGCCCCCCGCCGCGCGCCCCTGCCCGCGCTCGGCCCGGGGGAGCAGCGGCCGCGGGGGCGGATGCTCCGCCCGGCCCATCCCGCCCGGCCGCCGCCTTGGCCTCACCTCGCTCACCAGCCCCTGCCAGTCGCTCTCAGTGCGGTCGCCGTTCATGGCGCCCTCCTGCACGCGCGGGCCGGCTGCATGGACGCCGCCCCCGTCCTCCTCCGCCGCCGCCTCCGCCACCTCCGCCACCTCCGCCTCCTGCCGCGCCGCCGCCGTCGCAGCTGCGGGGCCCCGCGAGGGCCTGGAGCCTCGGAGCCGCTGCGCCACCGCCTCCCGCAGCCGCCCGCGCGGTCGCCTCCACGTCAGCCTCGGCGGAGGAAGGGGAGGAGGAGCCGCGGCCCAGGCCCGCAGCCACAGCCCGGGCGGCCCGGGCCTCCCCCACCCCCACCCCGGCGGAGCGGCGTCGGGCCTCGTGGGGAAGGGGCGGCCGCGGGTAACCCCTGACCCCAGTGCTACCGCTCTGCAGGCCCCGATCCCCGAATCCAGCCCTTCCCTGACCACCGTCAGGCTCGGACCAGGGGACTGGAAGCCCCGCAGGGACAGGGGCTTCGCTCTGTCCCCTGATGAAAGACAGGTGCAGGGTCTGGCACGTGGTAGGTGCTCTACAAAGATTTGTTGAACACCTGAATGAATGAACCATGTGTTTATCCATTTAACGTTGCTTTTCCAGCTACTGAGGTTTATATGTATTTCTTAAAGTATCAGCTGTCAGGAAGAATGTAGAAAGGTAAAATGATAATGAATTCTAAATAGATCCAAAAGCTAAGTATGATGCTTAACCTATGGCAGGAGAGGTGTTAGAGGCACATGATCAGCAAGGAACCGAGACTTCTTTTAAGACAAGGACGGAAAGAAAGTGACAGAGTGCAGGGGAGTGTCACAGATGTGGGTGTTAGTGACGGTGCTTTCCCTGTGCCCCCTAAAACCCTCTCATAGACCACCACCAACAGTGAGCTTTCCACATGGGCGGCAGCATCGCCTGTGGACATGGGCCTGGAGGCTGAGAAGTTGTGAACCCATTTTCATGTGTAAAGTAACCCAACCAGGTGGATGGTATCCCCATTTAGCAGATGGGGAAACAGAGGCCTGAAAGGTCCAGAAATGGAGACTCAACATGGGCTTCTGGCTCCAACAGTCCCTCTTCAGTACCTGGGAGATCTGGAAATGAAGTATCACCCTTGGGAACTGGAAAGATTGGATTCTTGTTGACCTTGAGTTGTTGACATTGTAGATTATTTACAAAATGGCTTGAATAATTGCCTGTGTCCCTGTCATCGTCTGTAACTTTGACCCTTGACCCTTTGACCCGTGACTTTCTTTGGCTGATGCAATGTTTGCAAATGGGCTACCAGAAGCAGCCTGAATCCCTTGTGCAGTCAGGCTTATTTTTGCTTATGTCCTTGGGAATCCATGATACCCACCCTAGAAACAAGCCCAGAAAAGCTCGCTGGAGGATAAGGGATTCATGGCCAACGACCACTCAACTGCCACATGTGTGAGTGAGGCCCCTGCCCCACAGGGCCACGGATGAGACCAGCAGCAGAACTACACAGCTGAGTTTTGCCCCATTTTCTGCCCCACAGATCACCTGCTACATAAACCGTTGTGGTTTTAAGCCACTAATGTTTAGGAGGGTTTGCTACATATCAACAAATAACTGATGTAAATGGTGACAGTGGTGATGAAGAGCCCGAGTGGCCTGAACGCTCCCTGGCAGCACTTAAAAGGCAATAGTCCCTGGTATCGTGACCTGTTGGGTCGCCATCTGAAGAAGATTCTACAACGGATTCTGGCAGGCCAGGGACTACGAGGCTGCTAGTCAGCGCATTTACTCCAAGCCTGTCATATACGAGTCCTCTATTCATCCTGGGTTCAATAACATTGCAGACCATAGTCCCTATCCTGGGACCTACGGGTTTGCAAAGCTTATTATTGCGGTTTTGCTCCAGGGAATAAAAAGAGAAAAAGAAGGGGCTAGAATGCAACTGACCGTTCTCAGCCACCAATCTATTCTTTGTTTAATCCGAAGAGGAGGAAGGAAGGTCATCCCTGAGCTGAATGTCCTGGGTTAAGTCAGTGCCAAGCTCTTGTTCCTAACAGCCTGATGTCTCGTGCTAAGAAGCAGGTACTGTCTGCCAATATATTGCCCTCTGGCAAACCATCTGGTTTCGTTCTGACCTGCCGATGAAAGAGGCTGTAGAAAGAGTGGGCATAACTTGGTCCATCTGCCTTCCGCTGCCGCCTGGTCTGTGCCTTGCTGTCGGCTGGCATTCAGGTGGGGAAGCATCCTGCCCCATCCAGTTACCATGTTTAGCTGAGGCCTTCAGTACTGCTGCGCCTTGGGCAGAACATTCACTGAGCCGGATTTCAGGCAGCAGGACAGGCCATCAGCAAGCCACTAGGGGCGAGGAATCTTCCATTAGAGGTCATGCACCTTTAAGACAACTCTGTGTGTGTGATGCTCTCTCCTAGTTGCTTTGCTTCTCTGAAGTTAAGTTAGCCAGGGTTTAAGGTATTTTAGAATTAAACTGGGGAGGAAAAACAAAGGATGGTGGGCCTCTTCCCTCCCCAGCATGTAAAGACACTTCCCACTCAATGGAAACAGCATCTCCAGTTGCTGGGTTTCCCTTAGAGGTTTCATGCCCCACCTGCCAGTGTGAACCTGCTTCCCCTGTGAGATGTGATGAAATCACAAACCAAGACAGTGTTGCTGCAAGCGATCTTTTTTTATCTCTTTTCATTTATGGAGCCTGACATTGAGTAATAATAATAATTAAATGGCATTTAAGCTTTTAGGCACCTATACAAGAAGGCCTCTAGAAACCTCATCCACCAGCAGCCCAGGCTGACAAAAACAAAGCTAATTATACTGTTGGTTAACGTTTTTCAAAAAATAAATGAATAAAACTGCTGACCAGCTCTCCTCACCTCTGATAAAAGCAGTTCATGAAGTGCTTCATCTGACAGGCCATTTGCACAGAACCAGTTTAGAACCAGGGGCCCTTAGGTTAAATTTCCCACCTCAAGCTGAGTATTGACACATGACTTTAGCCTCTGTTTTCTTTGTTTTATTATTTAAGTTAAACGGAATTTTATTTGCTTTGCTGTAGAAAGAAGATGGTAAAATCTCCCATGACCTAGGAAAATTGGTATAAACATTATATATTATTTGTCATATTTTTTATGCATTTATGTGTGGGAGGGGCATGTTGATTTTTACCATGGTCTGATATTCTGTCTTTTCTACCCTTTCATAAATGTAAACAATAAATGCTGTTAATACTAATGACATATTTTGGAAGCCCACATGGGGGGAGTATCTATTTTTATCTTCTATTTGTCAATTACAGTTTATAATCAATATTATTTTGTATTAGTTTCAGGTGTACAGCATAGTGGTTAGACAATTGTATATTTACAAAGTGTTCCTCCCGATGTTTCCAGCACCCTCTTGTCCCCATACATTGTCATTATAATGTTATTACTATGTTGGACTTTACGTCCCTGTGACTATTTTATAATCACCAATTTGTACTTCTTAATTCCTTCACCTTTTTCATCCTCAAACCTCCTCCCCTCTGACAACCGTCAGTCCACTTGCTATGTCTGAGTCTTCCTGTTTTTCTTGTTTATTTTTTAGCCTCTATTTTCATGTCCTGTTAGTGCTCTGAAAAACATCTAGGGACCCAATTCTTCCATATATGTTGTAGCCGCAGGGCCAGGTTGTTTTTTGTTTGTTGTTTTAGAAATTTATTTGCACATCTAGTTTTAGAAGAAAATGCTTGGGTGCTTTTGAGTGATGCTTTTCACCTTCAAAAGTTGGAGAGGGTTTTAGAATACAGAAAGTCCAAAATAGCTCGATCTAAGAAACTGAGCCAACAGATACTGATGAAAACAAAGGAAAACAAAACAAAACAAAATCTCTGGAAAGACTGGGGAAGAACAACATGAACTTACTGTTAGAAACCTGAGTCTCTCATTGCAGGAGGACTTGCAGGATGACCTTGGGTGAATCCCAACAGTCCCAGCACACAGAGGGGACGCCCTGAAGCTTTTGATACAACTTCTCCCGGCAGTATTTTCAGTTCAGATTCTGGCTGCCCAAGCAAAAATGTCAGTGTTCTCATTAAAGGAAACGAAGCAAGTCTCCAGGAGAGATTTTTGGCTCAGTTTTTCTTTGAACTGTGCAGCTGGGCAACATTCATGGCTGCTCCTTTCCCAAGTCACTTTTCTCCTGCCCGAATTAAGAAACTCAGCCCGACGAGAATGGAAAGAAAATGATTCATAATGACCATGGTTCATATATATATATATATATATATATATATATATATATATATATATATATAATTTATAAAATATATGTATATTTTAATTAGCTCTATGTGAGCCAAGGTCCCCAATTCATGCTCTTGTCAAAAAAAGGCCATTTTGACAGGTCCTGCTAGGAGCCCCTGTGGGCTGGTTGCTAAATGCCTTCCCCGGTCCTGGATTTCATCCAGGAGCAGGGCACTGCCTGTCCAAGCGAGCGCTGCAGTCAGGCTTCCTGCAGAGCCCTGAGACCTGAGGTCCTGGGGCCGCTGGCCTCAATTCTGTAAAAGATCAACCTCGTCTCTTCCCCCTACCTGGGGACACTCTGCACAGGGCTTTATCCGTTTTCCTTCCCTGGGCCGGCAGCCAGGCAGGCCGGGGATTCTGGCCAGGTTCCTGACTCAGAGCATCCGGTCTCGTAGCCCCCTAAGCCCCTGGGTCCTCACTCTGCCCCCACAAAGGCTTCCCTGCCTGGGAGCAAACAATCAGTTGCTGGCTGCTGCCCCCAGCCCTGCTGGCTGCCAATCAGCCAGGCCGCAGGGGGTGGAAGTAAGTTCCACTCCCCGCTGAACCACCAGGAGTTGCTCAAATTGACTGAGTGGGGCTGATGAGGGCCTGGCAGGCTGGGGACCTGCAGTTGCCATCCTGAGGGGGCTCAGGCGTGGCCCTGATTGGCTGGGGCTTTATGGGGCAGGGGGTGGGGACTAGCGGAAGCAGAGGGCAGCCCCTTCTGCTGATGGAAGAGTTACAGGAGGAGGCACGGAGATGCCAGCAGGAAAGGGCGATCAGCTGGACAAGGCAGGATGGGAGAGGAGAGACAGGGGGACATGCTGGGCCTTGGGCTCCTGAGGAGGGGCCAGAAAATCAAGAACCGGGAAGAAAAGCGAAAATCTCGGACACAGGGGAGAGAGAAAGACTTGCTGGGCTCCTGGGGGGAGTGCGGTGAGCAGTGGCCCAAGGAAGGAATTAAATAGGAAAGAGACAGGAAAAGTCACTGGCCTCCCGGATTATTCAAATTTGTTGCACTTATTGATAATGAATTTCATTTCTTCTGTGTGGGGGGTCTGGGGGGGGGGATGTGGTTAGGCACAAATTTGATGTAAATTTATGGAAATGTAAATGCAGAGAGGCTGCCGGCAGGAGCCTCTGGCAGGCTGGCTGCTGGCCCTCGGGAGGTGAGGTCACCACTCTCTGAACTTGGGGAGCTCAAGATAGAAGCGGCTGACTTGGGGGCCACTGGCCTCTACTTCAAGCCAAGAGAAGGACTGACCCTGTCGCTCTGGAAGGCTTATTAAAAAAAAAATGTCTGATGACTAGCTAAAGTAGAATCACCTATGTTGTCCTCCTGTCTGATTTCTGTCTTAGGGTGGCGGTGTGGGGACAATTTCTATCCAGTAGAGATGGTCAGGGGTAAAAAAGAAGATTAACATTAACTAGGACCCACTGGTATACAGAGCTGGCTAAGAAAGTGACAGAAATGGTGTTTTCCCCTCTGCACTATGAAAGAATAATGGGCCTGGGAAGGCAGAAAAAGAAAACAATTTGCTAGAGAGGGTGAAAAGGTGGCATTTCATATAAATGGTCAGAGCTGGTAACATATTTATTGTCCATTAGGCTGTCCTTCACAGCACTGTGGACGCTGATTTTTATCTTCCCCCTCCACCCGGGTCATGGCATTCAGCTAAAGACGAGCCTTTCCCAGGGGGCCAGCCGCCCCAGCCTGGCCATGGCCATGGCCATGACAGCCAAGAGAACCATTCAGTTTGGGGAGAGCCTCTCTGGGCCAGGCTTTCCGCTGCAACTTGGAAACGCGCTGAGACAGGAGATTCAAATGGTAGAGCCAAAGCCTGGCCGGAGGGTTTTACTGTCCCTTCACCCCAATGAAAGACAGATAGTCTCACTGTTCGCCAAAGCTGTGATTCCGTCCAACGCCCAGAGAGTTGTGCTGTTCTGAGCCGAGTTGTGGCTCACCTGGGCTGGGGGCTGACCAAGAGGCATTGAGCTGTAGCCCACAGCCGCAGTTTGTGGGCATGTCTGAGCCAGGATTTCAAAGGATGGCTGTGATCTGTTCGTTTTTATTCCATTCAAGGGGCAGAATTTGTCAGCCCTTGGTGACACCGATTATAATGCTTTGATCTCGTTCAGTCACCAAAGGGCAAATTTCTCTTTGTTCTCTAACGGAAACACAACATGGCAAGTAAACATGAATTCTAAAAAGAAGCTGTCGTGTAGGGTATTTATGAGCTTACCTGGTGCCTGCTGTTGAACCAAGTAGCTTACCTTTGGAGGAAGAGGCGCCAATGTGGCCGTGATAGGCCCTCCTGTGACACAATGGTTGCCATTTATTAACCTGTTTATTCCCATGGGACAAGAGAAGTGATCTTAAGGCCATATAGGGGTCTCAGGAGGCGCCCCTTTAACATACAGGGTCACTTACTCAGCAAGCATTTCTTGAGCATGTAGGTGCCGAGCTAGGCCCGTGGGAACAACCAGGCCTAGACCAGGTCCTCTGTCCTTGAGGCTCTTAGTCCAGTAGTCTCAAGCAGCTGAGTGTGGCAGATTCATGGAGAGATGGCCCACAGCGGCTGTCTTCAGCTATGGTGTCCTACAGGCTGAAAGAACCAGGAATGAACCATGGAAACTGGAGCCATTTAGTATGCTTAGCAATGGTTAAAATGGCAACTTTTACGTTGCCTACACAGTATTTTACCATAACAAAAAAAAAGGTAAAAGAGAAAACACTGAAAAAAGTTCAACTCCCCAAAATAAAAAACCAGGTCCATGTGGAAAGCTGGGACAAGGCAAGATCAAAGACTACCCAGCCACAGAAGGCAGGTTTACTCATTGAATCCTGGAACATTTGAAAATGAGGCGGCAATGACCCCTCTGCAAAGTGAAGGAAGGAGAAATTGGACAAAACCTTTAGAAGGGGAGCATGGGTGGAAGCAGCGGCTGTGGAAGCTGGGACTCATCACTTCTCTGACTTGTCCTTACCTGCACAATGAGCAGATTGTGCCAGGAGACCTTGGGGATCTGTGACTCTATGAAATTAAAGCAGGATTTTACATTTGAATGGAACTCTGTCCAAAAGGTTAGTGAAAGTGGTGCTTGTACCACTCAAGAGAGATTACAGTGCCCTGGAGGGATAGAAGTCGGGGGCATCTTAGTGATCTAGATCCTAATTATACAAGACAAGAAGCACAGACCCAGTGTGAAAAAAGTCACAGAGCTTGTTAGGGACAGAGCTGTGGTGAGAGCCCAGACTTTAGATTCCCTGTGCCCTGGCCCTTTCACGGTGCTTACAGGTCGTCAATATTTGAGGTTCATAAAAGCAGACTTATCATTATCTATTGCTATTCAATAAACTGCCCAAAACCGGTGGCTTGAATATTAATTTATCTAGTCTCTTGTGGTTTTGTGGGTTGGCTAGGCTCAGCTGGGGGAAGCCTGATGGAGTTTGGGGCTGTGGTCCTCTGAATATGGATGTCCAAGTTGGCTTGCTCACATGATAAGTGGCTGAGCTGGCTGTCAGCTGGGAACTCAGCTGAAGCTACCAACTGCAGCACCTATCATGCCTCTCCATATTGGGCTTCCCACAATATGGCACCTGGGTTCCCAGAAGGAGCTGCCCAAGAGCAAGTGTTTCAAGAACGTGGAAGTGTGTCTCAGTCCGTTCTGGCTGCTATAACAAAAATTTCAACTACCATGAACTGGTAGTTTAAAATCAACAGAAATTTATTGCTCACAGATTGGGAGATTGGAAAGTTCAAGACCATAATGCAGGCAGACTCAGTGTCCAGTGAGACCCATTTCTTCACAGCGATTTCTTCAAGGTGATCTCGCCGTGGTGGAAGGTGAGCTCCCTGGGGCCTCTTCAATAAGGATGTAAATCCAAGTGATGGAGGGGCAGAGTATTCATTACCTAATCATCTACCAAAGGGCCCACCTCTCAATACCATCACCTTAGGGTTAGAATTTCACATACAAATTTCCAGGAAACATTCAGATCATAGCAAAGGGGAACTTGCCAGTCCTCCTAAAGGCTAGTTCTGGAAATGGCGTAGAGTGATCTCCATCATATCCTTTTGGTCAAAGTTTCTCACAAGCCAGCCCAGAGTGAAGAAGGTAGATAAATAGACTGCCCTCCTAGATGGACTTGATATGGTACTGTGTACATATGTGGAGAGAAGAACTGGATGGTTACTATCTTTGGAAACAAGCAACCAAAGCAGCAATTCTGATTTTTATCACAAATTATTTTTTGGTGCCCCCTTTGGGAAAAGAATACTAGGCATATATTAACTAAGACTGACATTGTTTTAATCTTAATAGAAATAAAATCAATTGAATTCAGGCCTCAATTCAACTTTTTGTTTGCTTGCTTATTTGTTGAAAACCTACTAGAATAGGGATCACTAAAGCCAAACCATGACATAAGCAAGTCCCTAAAAAAATACTCAAATGAGGACTGCATGAAGGCATCTGGTATGGATAGAAAGGTGGAGCCAACAATGCCAGGCACTGAAATACTGAAAGATCCTCATCGCCCTTTGTTATGAAAAGCAGGGAAGTCAAATATGGGTGTCTTAATTCTGCTAAAAATGAACTCCTTGAGGGCAAGGATTATGCCATATTCATCTCTGTAATCCTACTGCCTGGGCTAGTGCCTGGCACATAGTAGGTGCTTAGTTAATGCTTCATTAATTTAGCTTCATTTAAATACCATTCTTCTTAATAATAATGTAAACTAGTATTTACTGAGCACCTACCATAAGCCAGGCACTTTGCTAAGCACTTCAACATGTGTCAGCTAAGCTTCACAAAACTGCATAATAATTATTACCTCCTATAGTTATCATAGGCCTGATATTAAGCAGGTAAAAGTCAGGAAGGCCCAATTGATCATTGAAATATTAAAATACTTCCATATAGGTTGATAAGTAACAGCTTCTCTGTATCCCTTGAATGAACCCCTTACCTCACACCTCTTTCCCACTGAACACCCCAGCCGAGGAGAACCAGGTGGACACAATTAGGGAGTCTCCATTCGTCTGGAAGGTCTGAGTGGTTCCTCCATGGTGTTCCCATCCCTGGCCTGGTTCGACCAGGTCCTAAGGGAGCAGACAGAATGCTGGTACACACGTTGCTGTCACCTCAGCAGATAAATGTCTGGTGCCTGTCTAGCCACCCAAGACTGGAATGAATCTTGAAGAATGAATGACCTAGAGTCATACCCCAGTGGCCACAGGTGAGTTCAGCAGCCTCTGCAGTATACCTAACGGTCAGTTAAATATTTTGAACATCACTCCTGATTATCTACATTTGAGAGCAAAGGCAATGGAGAATTTTAAGGCAGTTATAAATGACTTGATCAAAATCACATGGCTAGAGGAGGTGGATCCAGGATCCAGGCATGCCTCTGAGATCCACGCACTCTGCTGTTCGCGGGCCTCTGTGTGGGTTGGCTCAGGCTGCTGTGACAAAGGACCACAGGCTAGGTGCTTTAAACGACAGCCACTTATTGTCTCACAGCTCCAGAGGCTAGAACGGTGAAATCAAACTCAGCTGTGTTGGTTCTTTCTGCAGATTGTGAAGAAAGGATCTCTAAGCTTCTCTCCTTGGCTTGTAGATGGCCATCTCTCTGTGTCTCTTCACATTGTCCTCCTTCTGTGTGTTTCTGCCCAAATATCTCCTTTCAATAAGGACACCAGTGACATTGGGTTAAGGGCCCACCCTACTCCAGTATGACCTCATCTTAACTAACTACATTTTCAATGACCGTATTTCCAAAAAAAACTCAGGTAGGGGGATGCAATTCAACCATAACAGCTGTTTTCTTTCTTTTTGATGAGACTTCCCGAATTTCTGTATAACAAGCTTAACTAGACATCTACATAAATGACCTGGATCCGCTAGCTTCTCAATGAACGCTTAACCATTCCCCGGGCTTCCCCGCCTCACTTCAGTCAGAAGTGGTGTGAACCGGTGCTACACAGCAACATTTGCCCTTCCCCCGTGCAATCGTATCATTCTCTTGTGCCCGTCCGTTTTGCTATCTAGTGGAAAGCACTGAGATGAGGTTTTTTACACGTTTTATTCCTTTTTCATGTACTTCTGTGTCCTTCAGCTTATTGCTCTTTCTGCCTGCCCATGAGGTGCCTCTTATCCCTTCTGTGGCTTGAGAGATCCTGGAACTGCTGTTCCTATATAGTGACTCCTTCCTGGGCCCCAAGGAGACATGGTAAAGGCCTTTCCCGGAAAGTGGTATAGGAAGTGCTGCCTTTCAACAGGAGCTCCATTGTGTTCTATGCATGTAAGGTGGTCTTCTGGTTTTCTTGCACACTCCTTTGAAATAGACAGTCACCTTGGTCTCAGAGTCAGTGTCCTCAGACTTGGGAACTATTGGACCAAAAATGTCTACAACTTATTTTTTCCCCTTAGATTCTCTCTGTTTTGTTTTTTTTATTATTGATTTTCCATTTTTAGCACAAGATTGATCACCAGCCAAATACCAATTTACATATAAATTCTGCTAAACTCAGCATCCTATATACTTGGGACTTTTTCATCCATAAACCAATTTTTTAAAGAGAGAGATTCTATTATCAGAAGTGTCCCTGATGACATCAAGATGGCCTACAAGGAGCAAACTCAGGAGGCCCTCAGACGAGTGGGGCAAGATCAGCTGATTTGTGAGCATAATAACATGAAGGCAAGGTCATAGGTTGCTACTGTTCGGGCAAGTTCATCTTCCGCTTACTCTGTGGCCACAAGCTTGAACTGCAAAGCTCGGTCAGCTAGCTTACAAATTCACTCAATAAAATTCAACAAATAGTCTTTGAGTACCTCCTGGGAGCCAGGCTCTGTTTAAGTACTGGGAATAGAGCAAAAAACAAGAGGGGTACGGGCCTTGTCCCCCTCATGTACATAGTAGAGTGGTAAAGCAGATATCAAACAGTTATGCAAATGATTATTTCATTAGCAAGGTTATAAGTGCTATTAAGGAAAAATACAAGGATGCCATGAGAGCCTAGGATAGAGAATCTAAGTGTCATTTTGAGCAAGACCTGAAATATGTGCAAAAGTTAGCAGGGCAGACAATGAGCTGAGAAGGAGTTCCACCCAAGCAGAGAACAGCATGGAATTCAAAGAATATCATGAAGACCAGTTTAACTTGAATGGAGAGAGAAGGGAAGAAATGACACAGGAGATTGGGCTTCAGGGAGGATTAGAGCCTTAACCATGTTAAGAGAGTTGGAATTTGTCACACAAGCAAATTGGAGGGGGTAGAGAGGATTAGAGTGAGGCTACAGTAACAGAGACCCAAATACAGTGGCTTGCATAAGAAAGAATTTAATTTCTCCTTCACATGACAGGCTGGCAGGCAGTCCTGCTTACAAGGCCACTCAGAGCCCTAGGTTCTTTACATGTTCTTCCTTCACCTGGGACATCAGTCTCAAGTGCAAGTTTGAGTTGGATTGTTGGCCCAAGTGTGTTTCAGCTTGTGGGAAGGAAATAAAGTCCAGGGCCAGCAATTTCCTTCTAAACAGCTGAGAGGGAGGTGGCATGTGTTTCTTTTACTCATATTCCTTAGTGAGAACTCAGTCATATGGTCACACACCACTGCAACGGAACCAGGAATTCTCTCTCGCTGGGTGGCCATGTGCCCATAAGAATGAAAACAGATTTGAGGTGAGGGAACATGCTTTCAGATTTTCAGGTCTTTGTAGCTGAAAGAAGAGTTTGGAAGTTGTACGTAAGACCCAACTTTTCATCTTACATATGGAAAAACAAAATGAGGTCTTCTATTCTTCAGTTACTATTGCTTCATGACAAACTTCCTCAAATTTCGTGGTGTACAATGTGTCATTATGTTCATGGAGTCTATGTTCGGGAATTCAATAAGGGCATAGTAGGCCCAGCCTGCTCTTATTCATGAGGCATGGGGACTCACTGGAGAGGTTCGCAAGCAGAGGGGACTCAGTAGCTGTGGCTGGACTCAACTATAGGTCATTCTTCTGCATGACTGACACCTGGTCTGAGAGGACTCTAAGACTGTTGACAGGAGTGTTGACTTGTAGCCCCGGCTGGTAGCTCAGTGGATAGGCACTGGCCTGCAAACCCAAAGGTCATTGGTTCGATTCTCAGCCAGGGCACATAATTGGGTTGCAAGCCAGGTATCCAGCCAGGTCCGTGGCTGGAGGCAGGTGAAAGGCAACCATACATTGTTGTTTCTCTCCCTCTCAGCCTCTTTTCCTTCCCCTCTCTCTGGAAATAATAAATAAAATCTTTTTGTGAAAGAAGTGTTGACTTGTGGTCTCTCTATGTGGCTTTCTCCTTTACAGCATAGCAGCTCAGGGTGGTGATTTCTTACATGATGCTGTGGAGTTACAGGAATGACCATTTCAGCAAAGAGGGTGGACACTACATAGCCTTTTATGCTCTATCTTTGGAAGTCAGTTAATATCATCTCCACTACATTTTTATTGTTGTTCATGAGTGAGTCAAGTTTGTCCAGGCTTCACTTGTTGATAGGAAGAGTACCACTGTTACAATTCAGAGGAGTTTTTAGAACGGAATATGTTGTTGCAGTTATCTTTGGAAAATATAAACCATTACAGTGGCCACACCCACTGGCCACAACATCCACTGCACGTTCAAAATGAATTGCTTCTCTCCCAAGATATACAATATTTGATCCCATAACTTCATCAAATCTAAGTCCAGAATCACATCACTTAAGCCATGTCAAGTGTGGATTAAGCTCCTCTAAAACATCATATAACAGTAGGACAGGCGTAGTAAAACTGCTGTCCACATTCCATTAAAAAAAAGTAGGGCAAACAGAAACCATCAGTGATCACTGGTCCATAGCAATTCTGAAACCATAATTAGGCTCAGTAAGCACAGACTTAGACTAAGTGAAAACACTCTGGGAGCTTTTCCTATGGCCCTGGGTGCTTCCCTTTTTTTAAGAAGTGAATCATACATGCAATTCAATAGCTTTTCACTCTGCTTCTTGTCCTTAAAAAATCAGAAGTCAAAAACTTTTCATTTTATACTCTTTTCCTTTTAGCCAAAGCTGACATATTTCCTTAAAATGAGTGTTTTATTGTATATCCATATATAGCCCGCTGTATTAGACAAAACCACACTGACAAATCATTTTGAATCAGACCCTCCTCTCTCCTGGGCCCTGATGTGGTTCTTGTGGGGCAATGACCCCAAGATCCTTAGAAGAAACTCCATAAGGCACACACTAAAAATCCTTAGAAGGCCTTTAATGTCTCTGGAAGAATCTCTAAGGAAGCACCTTAGAACTTCCTGAGATTTAAACAAAGGATCTTTTAACTACATCTTGAAATTATATTTTCTCAGAAGCCACTTTTTAACTTGGGATTCTTGCCTGGCTGAAAAGACCATTCTAGGATCTTTATATAGTCTTCAAATTACACTTGAAAACTTAAGAAGTCATTTTTTTTTTAGATTTTTAAAATAAGCCAGCCAGTGAAGGACAAATATCATATGATCTCACCCATTACAGGACAATAATAAACAAAACTAACAACAAGCAAAACAGAACCAAATATATGAATACAGTGAATAGGCCTTCAGTGGTCAGGGGGAAAGAGGGTGGGGGGAGGGGGGAGGCAGAGGCAAGAAAGGGGAGCAGCTTAGACAAGAACCTAGTATAAAGGAACCAGGTGGGATTGACTTTGAGGGGAATGGGGGGGTGGGCAGAGGGGAGCAAAAAGGGGATGAATGTAATACAACAACAATAAAATTAAAAAAAAGACTTTTAAAATTTATTATTTCCAGAGAGAGAGGAAGGGAGAGAGGCAGGCAGAGAGGGAGAGAAACATCAATGTATGGTTGCCTTCCACCTGCCTCCAGCCACGGACCTGGCTGGAGACCTGGCTTGCAACCTGGTTATGTGCCCTATGTGGGGAATCGAACCAGTGACCTTTGGGTTCAAAGGCCGGTGCCTTAACCACTGTACTACCAGCCAGGAAGAAGTCATTCTTTAGTCTACGTTACTCCTCTCTCATTTTATTATAAGCAGTGAGAAAAAGTCAGGCAACACCCTCAATACTCTGTCTGGAAGTCAAGTTTACTGAATCACACAGATATAGTTTCTTTTTTTAACATTACCACAAGAAAAAGTTTGGCTGAAATGCATCCCACTACACAACAGGATCTCATTTCTTTCAGTTTCTAATAACATCTTCCTCAGTTTGCTTCAAACCCTCATCAGCACGCTCCTCCAGCTTTCCCCACTGGGAAAAAGAGGGACCCTCACCAAGGGGCTTGCAGAGCTCACCTGCCACTGGGTCCCTCAGCTAATACCATATGTTTAAGATTTTTGTTACAGCAGTACCCCCCTTCCAGACTGCAAATTTTCTGTTTCTATTGCTGCCAATTCTATTCCTCCGGCCTCCAAACTTAGTGCCATAAAATACTATGCTAGTAGATTATGTGGATCAGGAACTCGGCAAGAACATGGCAGAGGTAGCTTTCATCTGGCCTATCTAGAGCTTCAGCTAGAAATACTGGAAGGGTGGGAGGGACTCCGCAACTGCGAGTTTGGAGCATGTGAAGGCTTTTCCAATCCGTCTGGCACCTGGCCTCGGAGAAGAGAACTTGAAGACTAGACTTTTGACTGGAGTGACGATACATGGCTGCTCCACGCTGCTTACCTTCCTCACAGTATGGCCTCTCCCATGGCAGCCTGGTTCCCAGTGTGAATTTTCTGGTGAACAAGTCAGAAGCTCTTTGGCCTTTATGACTCAGCCTTGGAGGTCATGCATGGTCACTTCTGCCACATTCCATTAGTTACAGAGAAATCACAATCCTATTTGGATTCTAGAGGAAGGGACAAAGACTCTTCCTCCCGATAAGAAAGTGTCAAGTTCACATTGTAAAGGAATATGTGGGGTGAGAGGTTTTTGAGGTCATCTGTGGAAAATAGAATCTGCCACATCCAGGAAGGTCATTACTGATGGAGCAGAACTGAAACACAGTTGTTTCTAGGCCCAGTCCCCAGCTCTTCGGCTATACCATGCTGATGAGTCAATAGCATAATTTGCATGAATGAAGGACCTTATGTTATTAGGAAAAAAAGTTGAAACATAAGGCAAGAAGCCAAATTCAGTCTCAATTGAATATTCTCTGTCTCACAAATGCAGCATAAATATGTTTTCCATAGCTCTCACAGAGCAAACAGCTGCGCTTACTTGCGTCCAAAAACATGGAAAAATTACAAACTGTAAGCAAAAGGGAGGAACTCAGGAAAGCTACTTTAACTTTTGTCAATGTAAATCTTCATACGAACAGTTGTAATGTTGATTAAAGCAGGTGCTGAAACCTTTCCCTACCATGATGTGCTCCACTCACAAACGAGCTCCTTCCCATGTAACGATGTCATTCTCTAGGTACTACTTCCATATTTGTCTAAGTAATCAATGGCTTATTATACTTTCTTATGTGAACTTGTCCACCACTCTTTCTACACACACACACACACACACACATACACACACACACATACACATACACACTCATGTACATGAATACACAAAATTTCCTCTATATCCCTCTGGATTCCTTTAGAGTGCCTTAGCTTCCTTATACAGAACAGGTATATTTTTCTATAGCTAAGACTTGACTTGGGCAAAAAGTAGGGCATATACACCGTGCCCAAGATGATTTGAAATGGATTTTACTTTATGGGAATTCCTTCCTCTTGCCCCATGAATAAAGATACAGCTTAGAAGAAGATAGCATCAAAGAACCTTTATAAAATTCTCACCCCTTTTCACCTCTTGATCGTATTCTTTCTCTGGGCTGCAAATCTGAAAATGTCAGGAAATGCATTGTTCCCTACAATTTAGCATTAGCAAGAGAGCTTTTTGAAAGGATTCTATTACATCTTTATGTCTTTGCACATAAACTAGGCCTTCCTGAAAAAAAAAAACTCAGTTCAAATTTGATTTGCTGTGGAAATCCCTAAAGTTGTGGTAAGAATTTTAAGAGATAAAGAAGGAAATACCCCTCAGTGTATACTGTGTCCAAAGCAATATGCTAGATGCTTCTCTAGAGAGACATACATTGTATGGTTTGGCATAAAAGAGGTCAAGATTAGTACTGTGTGTAGATGGGGCAGATGTCCAGGAAGAAAGAGGTTGTAGAGGGGAAGGGAGAGGGGCAGAATCAGGGAAAGTGGACACAAGATGGTTTTGAAGAATGCCTAGGAATTCTAGTGCATGGTATGTATATTTCTCTCACTTTCTTTTTTTTAACATATTTATTTTTTAAGATTTGAGTTATTTACTTCTAGAGAGAGGGGAAGTGAGAAAAAGAGGAAGAGAAACATCAATGTATCACATCATTCTGTTGCCTTGTGCACACTCCCAGCTGGGGACCTGGCCTGTAACCCAGGCATGTGTCCTGACAGGGAATCAAACTGGTGACCCTTTGGTTCACAGGTCAGCACTCAACCCACTGAGCCATAGCAGCCAGGGCTCTTTCACTTTCTTAATCAACCTGCCGCCTCCTTGCCACTGTTAATATGTGAACTTGACCATTATCAGGCTGTCCAAAACTGTCATCTCAGTTCCCACTGTCCTTAATCTTGCTTTCTTTGCTCCAATGACATTGGCCAGGTACCCTCTCACCTCAGAGCCTTTGGGGTTATGGTCCTGTTTTGCATGCTCTTCCAAGATGGTGGAAGCATAACTGGCTGTTATTTTCAAACACCAAGTTGGTGGTCCTTGGTTGTGGCAGCCCCAGGAAACCAATAGACATGTGCCATGATCTCCATAGGGTCGAGGTGTTTCCCTACCATTCCTAATATGTCTGGGAGCTGAAATGAGTCTGGAAGCTAGGAAAAAAGAAAAATAAGAGGTGCAGGGCCATGTGATGGGTTGGGTAACACACACCTCTTCTTTAGGTGGCATTTTGAAATGAATTTGAATGATGGTTAAACTTCACCTGCCAGGTTGCTGCAGTGTCCTGGGCTTAGCTGGTTTGTCTCCCTGATTTAAGTGAAGAACAACCCCCTCTATTAGCATAGTTATCCATTGGCTTCTCTTTCAAAAGCTGAGGGTGGAGAAAAGCAGTCCCCACCTGGTGGTTTTCAGCCCCACCGTCTGGTGACAATATTGGATTCCATTCAGAGCTGGCCTAAAGTGCTGTTCGGTGACTTCTGTGTTCTCCAAACTGTCCCATGGCCCTGCTCTGCTGACCCTCAGAAGCTGCCAGAACCTGCTGCACTTTTCCTCGTGTGGGATCCCAGGGATGGGAACTCAGCCTGGGGAAGCTCCTGAAGGGTGGGCCTGAGGGTTCTTCTCAGAGTTAAGACAGAAAGACTTCTGGGTAGATGAGGAAATTTTCCAAGATCTCTTCCTCCTAATCATTAGCACCACCGTTATCATTTCCATAATCATCTTTATAATCATTTGAAGTGGAAAGAGAGTGGGTTACCTGCTTAATGAAAAATAGTTGGGAAAAAATAGAAACTGCGGAGAGAGGTGATTGAACAGCCCCTCTCTCAGAAATGCACACCATCGGATGTGATTAGTGAGTTTGAGAGCATTGGACCCCGACGCCCTGTTCCACCGTAAACTTGCTCTCTCCTTTCTGACACTCTCCATTCCAGCACATTGAACCTGACTCCCTGCCATAATGACTCCCCAGTTCCCTACCTCTATACTCACAACACCCGTCCCATCACAGAATCCTCCAGCTACCCCTTTTCTCAATCTCCAAGAAGACTTGTCTCAACCTCTCTGGGAGATTTTGTCATTTTCTGCCTTTTATTATACATGTATAGAAATTTTCTACCAGATTATAAACTCCCCAGGGGAGACTTTGCGTTGCATGCTTCTCGGCATCCCCCGGCCACCAAGCATGCAGCCTGGACAGGGCAGATTGTTTGATCAATGTCTACTGAATGAACAAGGAACTAGAGGTTTATCAACTCATTCTCTGAATAGACATACATCAAGAGGAAAATGTTGAGGGGAAAATAGCAGGTGTGGTAGAGTCTGCTATAATTCCCCAAACATCTTTCCTCTCTTTCCTGGACACGCCAGTAAATAGCCTATTTTGCAGTTAAAGGAGAGCCTGTAAGTGAGCTCTGGCCATTGGAAAGGGAGCAGAAATGATTTGTACCACGTCAAGGCCTGGCCCATTACACCTCCATGCGCGGCCTTCCATTTTCTTTCTCTTTGGCCAGCCCGATACAGATGAGCCTGGAGACCTTGAAGGCCACATCCGGAAGACGATAAAGCCACAAGACAGAAGCAGCCTGGGTCCTTGAACGATCACCTGGAGAGAAGCCACCTCCCAGTCAGGGACACCACTTTAGGATTTTGCGTAAGAAGTAAATGGCTCCGGTGTTGGAGCCATTGCACAATTTTGGGTTTATTTCTTAAGAGTAGCTAGGATTACCTTCACCAATATAACAGCTTTTAGAATTTCTGGGAAAAGGTGCAAAACCCAGGATTCTTGGATTTCTTATAATGTATATAATATTTTATATTAGTCAAAACATGCAGTTCCACTACTTAATTGATTGTCCGGGTTTTATGTGTGTGTTTGAGTCAGAGGAGGTCTCCGCTCCACACTGACACTCAGGTACTCAGGCTGATGGCCTTCCTACCCCTTGTAGCTGCAGCATTTGGGAGGTGTGGCCTTCTCATTCTAAGACACCAGAGCAGCCCTACCCCCCCCACCCCATTCATCCCATTGGCTAGAACTTATCATGTGACCCTGAAGAAAGCGCGGGGAAGCAGGCAGATCAGATATAATACTTAGTGAGCATTATTATCTTTGCTACTTTTTAATAGAAAGCTTCCCAGTTTTTCTCCAGCTACAAATAATGTCTCCTGCCTCTGAATTCTGATAGCACTACATGTGCCCCTTCCTTACGATAAGTATTTTTCTTGCATTATTTGGAGCTACTCTATTGTCTCCAACTTACAGACGAGGAAATCAGGGCACAGAAGGCTAAGTGTTCCAGCTGGATTTTAGCCAGCATTCTAGCACAGCCAGCTCACTTCCACAATGCATGCTCTGAATCACTCCACTAGGCTGTGGCCTGTCTTTTTAACTTTCTTATTAGCGGATATTAAGATATAAAATTGATTTATTGCTTTATTTCCCAGAATGCCAAGAACGGCGTTCAGCACACTACAGGTGAGGCGCACAATCAGTACCTTTCCTGGTCAAGATTGTCAACAGATCTGATCTGTTAGTAATTTGACTTTCTGCATTGTTGATTGCTCCTGAGGTATCATGAAGCATTTCGGGAGATGCGATTGTTTCTCCTTAAAAAGCTACAGATCTTCAAGAAGATGAAATGGGGTCTTTGGGGACATCCAGGGCAGAGCAAGACAGAAGGCGGCAGGAGCTAAGGTGAGACTAGGGGAAAGGCTTGAGCCACTTTATTTGTATTGTGTTTGATTTTGTGCTTAAGAGACTGTTAAATTGCAATAGGGAAGCATGGCTGCTAAATCTATTTGGTCTTCATTTGAATCTCCAGACTTAAAATAAATCCAGATCCCCAGAGAGGACTTTCTTTTGCTTAAATGTGGATTCCTGATAAGCTGTAATCCTCTTGCATTGGCCGGGAGCCTTCCACAGGCTAAATTTAAATTATAACCTAGCAGTGTGGCTCCCAAAAATGAAATGTATAGGGCAGAGTACCTGAAAACAGCAGGTAAATGGTGGTGGAGGCACATGTCAGGGGGCTGGCGGTCAGTCTCACGTGTCTACAATTGGAAAGAAATGAGGCGGTAGGAACCCATTTAGAGCCATCAGGGCAGAGATGGGGAGAGGTGCCTCATCCTAATTATGACTCTGAGGTCCAACCAGCCATGAAAGGAATCGCAGGAAACTATTTTGGGGTGGGGGGTGGAGGCATTCCCCGGTGTGGCCATGGCTGATGTCTCATGCTCAGTGGGAGCCAGTGAGTCAGGGAGGAAAAATACTAAAATGATCTTCTCCGATGACTAACAAAGAGGGGGCTGTTTTCCTGTTGCTCTGACGGAAAAATTGGTGGGATCTCAGGGACTAATCAGGAACGCTCAGCCCTGCTTGGATGTCCTGTTGTGAAAGTGGAGACGTGTATGTACTTAAATGGGAGGGGCTGGGTGGCACAAAAGTCTATCCTGAGGAGACCGGGCACTAAGTGGTACTCTGCCATTAACCTACCCACAGGATTGCTCTGCACTATCTTGAGAGGAGTAATAATGCCCATGTCACCTTAAAATGCACTGCACATCTTGACCCAAAGTATTTTCTAGATTAAACAAACCACAAAAATAAGAAGCCTGAAGTTTTCCTAGTACCTTGGTAGAGATCTCTGGTTTAAAAAAAGGCTGTTGAGATTTAAAGAAAATTGTTTCCATGAAGATGGGCATGATTTTTGTAGAAGAGTAAGGCTCATATATCGATTAGGGTTCTTGGTATTTTATCCGACAAATATGTACGTATGTATTGTATGTCAGCATAGACGTATCACACAAAGTTTTATCCATTTATTTACTTGGCCTCCTGGTGTCACTTGGCAAATATTTATTGGGTCCTAAACTGGGCCAGGGATTATTCCAAGCAATCCCTGGGAATGCCGTGGTGAATCCGAGTCCTTTTCCACGTAGAGTTTATATTCCAGAGGAAGAGACAGATAACAAACAGCAGACAGAAAAACTAATCATGGTGTGGTTTCTTACTGAGATAATTGCTATGAAAAAAAAACAGTCTCTTCATCTGTTCAGGCTACTATAACAAAAATCCATAAAAATATTATAGGCTGAGTGGTTTATAAAGACCAGGAATTTATTTCTCACAGTTCTGAGTCAAGTAAGTCCAAGATCAGGTGCTGGCCGATTTGGTATCTGGCAAGAAGGTCTGTGTCCTGTGTTTTTAGATGCCATCTTTTCACTGAGTTGTCACGTAGCAGACGGGGAACAGAGCAGCTCTCTGGGGTCTCTTTCATGAGGGTGCTAATCCCATTCATGATCACTCTCTCCTTAAAGTGATAACATGCTATATGTGTCCGTGAGGACCGAATGTTGACGCTAGGCGACGCAAGGGCAGCTGCTTCAAGGACTTGGGTTCTCACACTGTGCAGGACTTCAAGTCCCCAGACGTCTTGTTGACACGCAGATTGCTGGGCTCCACTCCCAAAGTCTGTGACTCCGTAGGTGTAGGGTAGGCCTGAAATTTTCCATTTTGTTGATATACTGAGTTAAATAGTGCCTCCCTTCCAATTCCCATACACACCTACATACACCATGTTCATGCACTCGCAGAACCTCAGAACATGACCTTACTTGGAAGCAGGATCTCAGCAAATGCAATCAGTTAAGATAAAGTCATACTGGACAAAGCATGGGCCCTACATCCAAGATGACTGGTGTCTTTCTAAGAAGAGAAGAGACACGGAGACACACAGGGAAAATGCCCTGTGATGCCAGAGGCAGAGATTGAAGTGATGAGTTCACAGACAACAGAACACCACGATTGTCAGTGGCCCCAAGAAACTAGGTAGGATCAGACGAGGAGGGAGTCTCCTTCAGACCCCTCGTATGTGTCCCTGATGTGGTCTACACGTTAGCTGGGCAAAAGAGGAATGAGGACTTTTTTGCTTCAACTTATTTTATCATTCAAACATAATTTCCCCATTATAATATCTTTTTTCCTAATCATAAAACTAATGCATACAACAAAGGAAATGTGCTTTCTGAAGTGGTTTTCAAAAAAATCTTTTTGCTTGCTTTCCATGGGTTAAAATGTCATTGGCTAGATAGCCCACTGTATAGACCTGAGAAAAGACAGTGTTGACTAACTGAAGGGCATTTCTCTGAGGAGGGAACACATATGAAATGGCTGTCAAAAAAGACTCCAGTCCTGGTGATCGTGAGGACACTTTATCCTAGCAAGGGGTGGGAGTTTCCATTCTGTTATCCCATCAAGCAAGTTAATATTATTACCTCCAACTTTATCTTAGTCTAAGATTTGCCTTAAAATTCTCAGTTCTATGAACTCCAGATGTACGCTTAAAGTTTAAGACCTAACTTTTTCATACACAATTATTTGTGGTGTCTAAGGATTCATTCATATGCACACATGGCTTTTCTCCCTGAACTGTCAAGTTCTTCCTCTTTTTTGACAGCCTCTGCTCTCCACCTAAGCCACTTTGTGATGCTATTAGAAAGTCCGCTTCAATTGCTTGAAAATCAGGTTCTTGTGCAACAATAGTATAATAGCTATGGATTGAATATATTCAACCCACTAGATGGTTATGGCAACTTTTTCCTTTCTACTCAGGCACAAATGCATTGAAATAGTCTCAGCCAGGTTTTTCATACCTGCTCTTGGCTTCACAAACCACATCCTCCTGACCTGCATTAAGCACAGGTGTTTAAGCCGAGCCTGGCTCCCATGAGCCTGCCCCAAGACTATTCTTTTTTCCCCGAGAAACTCCAGCCAAGTTTTCCTGACGCCCCAGCAACTGCCTACAACATAACCGACGTTCAAAATTTGCCACCGCCCATCTTGCCTGTTTCATATAAACATACAAAATGCTACCTTTTAAAAATGAAAAAGCAAGTTAAGTGCCCTCCCCCAGGTTCAATTCAAGTTTAGAAATTCATTACAATGAAAAGAAGGATTTTTTTTTATTGCTGATAGTTGGTGGCATTGATAGATCGTGGCAGAACCATCTGCAATAGGGCCAAATAATTTCACTGGAGAAGATTTTATATAGCTACAGCTAAAATTCAATGAACTGATTCAGAAGACTCGGTATAAAATATAATAGTGACTGTGAGCGCCAAATCAATCTGGGGGCTGGAAGGGATAGGGAGAGCCCCCTTCATGGATGTGACTAAGTGGAACTGTAAATTCCAAGGCATCTGAGTGGCCGGGCAGTGGGTTACAGCTGGTGATTTAAGAGACCTATCACCAAAAAAATCAGCAAGTGTTTGCGAAGACCAATGCTTCCGGAAGCATGTGACACTGAAGTATGTCTGAGAGAGAAAGCTAGAAGGATAGTCTTGAGGACAAATTAGGGATTTGCAGTCAAGTAGCTAGGGTTCTAGATTTGGTATTTGGATCTATTCAAGACTCTATGTTCTACCTCAATGTCCTTGCTTGTGAAATAGGAAAGGTGGATCAGTACAATGATTTCCAAAGGTTTGTTTTGCCTTGTCTTTTTAATCAGTGGATTCATCTCACTATGTTGAATGTTTGGTTTGTTCCCCCAGACCTGTACTTTAGCTGCTGTGGACTGAATGTTTGTGACCCCCCAAATTCATATATGTTGAGACCTAACTGTCACCGTGGTGGTATTTGTAGGTGGGGCCTTTGGGAGGTGATCCAGCCATGAGAATGGAGCTCTTGTGAATGGGATTCATCCCTTTATGAAAAAGACCCCAGAGGGCTCTCTTGTTCTGCTTAGGCCACATGAGAACGCGGTGAGAAGGGTGCTCTATGACCCAGGAAGCAGGGTTCTCACCAGACACTGAATAAACTGCACCTTGACCTGGGACATCCCTGTCCCTAGAACTGTGAGAAATGTATGTTCGATGTTTAAACCACCCAGCCTATGGCTTTTGTTTGCTTTTTGTTATAACAGCTCACATGGACTAAGACACCAGCCTTCTCTCTGTCTCTGTCTCTGTCTCTCTCTCTCTCTCTCTCTCACACACACACATACACACACACACACACATGCCCTGCCACAACTCAGGTACAGCCAGTAGGAAGAGCCAGCCAGAGCCTAAACGATGGGCAAGGTGAGTCCTGAAGGTATTTACCCCCTCATGTCTCTCCCTGCCTTGTCGCTGGTTGGCAGTGGCTGTGTTCTTGCCTGGTGGCCCTCTCCTTTCTCCTTCAGCTCCACCTCTCTCTGTCCCTCTTGGTTCCAGAAACATCCCCAACATTATCCCTTTAGACACAGGCAGCCAACCACTCTTGTGAATCTCAAGAGTTTTGTCATCCTTTATGGGTTTCCTTTAACTCTACCTTTGTAAGTAACCCCACTTCCAATCAAGAACAGTCAGCTGTGCAGGGAGGACCCCACACTCTCTGAGGGGAGGGGGTGCAGGCCAAAGGGTGAGACAGACACGGCCTTGCCCCGAAGATGCCGTCAGGGATTCAGGTGCAGACTCCCAGGGGCTCTTGGCTTGGGTGGAGATGGTTGCCTTAGAAACCTGCAGGCCCATAGTGTCAGCAGCAGAGGGGCTGTGAATAGGATGGGCGACAGAGTCAGTGGGTTGTGCGAAGGATCAAATGGGCACCTGTATGTCAGGGCCACTCCAATGCTATGGTCTCTCTCCACCCAGGGGTGATGAGAAGGATCGTGCCCATTCTGATGGGAAGAATCGGAATGGCCCTGGCATCCCTCAGCCCCATGAGGGGGCAGAGGGGCTATGCAAGTGCACCTCCCTTGTGACAGATGACAGTGCACAGCTGTGAGCACGAACTCAGGAGCCACACTGCCCCGCTGTGAATCCAGGCTGTGCCACTTGCTGACAAGACCTTCAGTCTTCTCACCTGTAAAGGCCGACACTAGCCTTACCTCATGGGAGGGTTGTGAAGATTTCATCAATTTATGTATACAAAGGACTTTGAACTGTGCCTGACACCAAGTACGCACTTTGCAAATGTTAGTTCATATTACTCCAAGCCATGCTACTATTTTCACTTCCTGGTGGCCAAGTTGTAAAAATACTTCAAGAGAGCCCCAAATCAAGTGAACTTGGAGGTGGGCGTTTGGCTGATGGGCACAAGGCTGGAAGGCGAGGTAGAGCATTGCAGACTTTAAAATAAAAGAAATATTTAGCCCTGGCTGGTGGCTCAGTGGATAAAGCGCTGGCCTGCGAACCCAAAGGTCGCAGGTTCGATTCCCAACCAGGGCACATAACCAGGTTGCAAACTGGGTCTCCAGTCAGGTCTGTAGCTGGAGGCAGGTGAAACACAACCATACATTGATGTCTCTCTCCCTCTCTGCCTCTCTCCCTTCCCCTCTTTCTAAAAATAATGAAATAAAATCTTTTAAAAAAATTTAAAATAAATAAATAAATAAATAAAATATTTGAATCTCATCTCCTCCATGAATCAGCTCTGTGATCTTGACAAGGGTTTACCTTCTCCAGTCCTTAGTTTGCTCATCTATAAAATGGGGATAACGGTGGTGTTTACCTCCTAGGTTGGGGAGGGGCTCCATGCAAATCATTCCTTTATTTTTTATTCACTCATTTATTTAATCAACAGATGTGTCCCACCATGCAAGCTGTATTTATTAAGGCAACGAATTGTTTTGCAATTTGGGGATGAGTCTAAGGCACATATAACAGTCCCTTATATGTGGGTCTGGTCATCTGATGAGAAGGACCAGGCCTAGGTTGCCACTGAGCATTGACATAATTCTCACTTCTGAGTGCCATGCTCCCCCTGTTTCTCAACGTTAGCCTTCAAGGACTCAGTCTCCCTTGACACATCTGTGGACCCTCAGGGGCCCGTCCTGGAGAAAAAGCAGCTGTTCCAGGTGAGGGGTGGGGTGGAGGAAGGAGAGGGGCCAGGCACAGGAGTGTGCGGAAAATTTTTGCCCATGGTGGCTGGTTACCACCTGTATGGGTACCACTTGAGCCTGGGCGGTCACCAGGCTCACAGGCCGTGAGTCACAGATCAGACACATGCCTCCTCGTTCAGAGGCACCCCTGCGCTCCAGATCTTCCTAGTCCCAAAGACGTTTCAGGGCAAGCTGCCTCTCATGTTTCTGTTCAGAATGATGCATCTCACTCATTTTTTGAAGCTTTTAAACTTCTGGGTAGACAGCGTGGCCCTTGGGAATACGCTTTCATGCATTAGGAGCTGATTTTGAACAGCAAATATGCCAGTCAGTCACAGAAGGAAATAATAATACAACTTCAAAAGAGCAGAGGCCAAAAGAAAGGGTATTATTAATGGAAGAAGATTTTAAAGTCATATTAAACAGCCTCAAGTCTAGTGGAAAAAGCCAGGAAATGGGAACAAAATTAGCATTATTATAGCTTTTCATGGTAACTTATTCTGGGTTTTTTTTTTTTTTTATGGTGGCTTAAAACAGGAGAGAAGAAGAGAAGCCTAGCTGATAGCAATTTCTCCGACCAACTACGTTTCCCATCCGAAGTGCACCTGGCGATCGTGACTGCACTTAACATGTTTTCTTCTTCTGTCTGTTGGTGCCTGTTTATACCTCACAGCGTTGTTGGAGAAAGCAGCGTTTTGTTTGGAACAGTAAATGGTAAAGCTCTTTGAGGCCTTTCAAGGAGAAGTGCCGTTGAAGGACCAAGAATTATGATCATTAATTTGCATCTTAATAATCCAGGTCTTCCCAGAAGCCTACACTGCACGTTCAGCCTCGTGGACTCGGCAGAGGTCAGCGGCATAGAGAAACGTGGCTCCCTGGATGCCAGGGGACAAGGAACGTCAACAAGGGACAAGGATTGTCTCTCTTGACAGTAATCTTCTTCATGGGCGCCCATTTCTCTCTGTTTCAGTCACCTCAGCTCAAGCGGACCGCCCTTGTCTTGGAGCCTCCTCTTTCTCAGCACTTAGGACACAGCACCCCTGATTCCGGGGACCCCAAACAATTTCTCTCCATTTGGCTTCAGATGCTTATGACTCCACTCTTGCGGACCCAACCCGGGGCCTCCGTGTTCACATCCACATGTAGTGTGTGCACACTCCAGCTTTATTTGTACACACCTGTTTGATGATTGACTGTTTGGGGCCACCTGGGTTTGGAAGTAGGTGAAATTTGAAGGGATTAAAAAAAATTTTTTTTCCCCAATTATGGTAAAAACACCTAACATAAAATTTTCCAGCTTAACCATTTTAAAGGTAGAAGCAGATCTCGAAAACTTTGGGGGTGGGTTCATGAAGACTATATTTTTAGAGAAGTTTTAGATTCACGATAAAATTCAGAGAGAGGTACAGAGATTTCCCATATACCTACTGCCTTCCCACATGCATGGCCTCCCTCATTACCAGCATTCCCTCCCCAGAAAGTCCATTTGTCAGACCCGATGAACCTCCACTGATACATCCTAATCACCCAAAGCCCATAGTCTGGCACAGTTGGCTGTTCACTCTTGGCGCTGAACATTCTATGGGCTTAGACAAGTGTATAATGACACATAGCCATCATTACAGTATCAAACACAGTATTTTCACTGCCCTAAAACTCCTCTGTGCTCTGCCTATGCACCCTCCCACCCAGCTCCTAAATTTTTATCTTCCAACTGAAACACTATAACCAAAAACAGCAATTCCCCATTTCCCCCTGGTGACCACCCTTCTATTTTCTGTTTCTGCGAATTCGGCTCCTCTAGACACCTCAAATGGGTGGAATCAGGGAGTATTTGTCTTTTTGCCATGACTTTTTATAAGGTATTTTATCCTTCCTGTTAGGGAGATGGTCATGAGACCACTGGAGATAGAACAGATATTTCTGCGATGCTCTGTGAAGGCCATCTGGTCCTCCAGCAAAGTGCTCGCTCCCCCCGCCACAGAGCTTGCTCCCCTTCCCACTGTGGTCCACTGTCTAGGGGTCTGGGTGATAGCTGGGCAAGGACCAAGGACCCCCTCCCCCTGCTAGAGCACCTGGTAACAGGTCCAATGGGGTCTACCTCCTCTCCCACCCCTGCATGACTGCAGGGGCTGCCCCAGGTCCCTGTCAACCCTGGAAGACCCATGGCTCCACAGGGGCAAGAGAACTCCTTCTAGGCATGAGGGATGGTAAAATCAAATTCCCCTGGTGGGAAGGAAAGGAGGGGGAGCATCATATCTAGACTACATTTGAAGGAGGCATTTTGAAGAAACAGATAAAAATTATTCTAAAAAGTTCAGTTACAGGACATCACCCCCTCCCAAACTAGAGGGAAATAGGTGGAGAGGAGATGAAGAAAGTAAAAGGGGGTCAAATATACCATGACGGAAGGAGAGTAGGCCTTGAGGGTGGGCGCACAAGGCAATTCACAGATGGTGGCTCCTAGAATTGTACACCTGAAACATAAAATGCTATTAGCCAATCCCATCCCAATACAGTTCATTTAAAAATAGAGGAAAACAGTCTTTGCTTTCATCCGCACGCAAGAAGATGACAGGAAACTTAATGAATGTCTTAGACTCTAGAGGTGGTTCTGAAAAAATGGAAGCACAATTGTTAGAATATTAAGAAGCAAAAATATAAACCTCAAAGTTTTCATATATCTCCTATTAATTGGACCCATGCTGAGTCATTTCTCCCTTTGCTGAGGGAGAAGCCAGAGTGCTTCTCAGGAGATGAGGAAAAACCTAGTTAACCCAACCTGACCCCAGAACAAGGATTTCTGTGAACTTGCCCCAGGCCTGATGATCCCAACTCATGCCCTTGGTAACCCTCTATTAACATATGTAAAGACACTCAAAGTGACTTCTAAAGCTGTCCTGTTTTGTTCAAAGGCTGCTGACAGCCTCTGAATTCCTTCCCCAGAGGAGTTTGTGGATTTACTACACTGCCCTTCTGGGAGGACTGAACCAGATCTAGGCCATTCCAGGCTGTGAATGTAAATTATCTTGGTGATGCAGTTACCTCAGTTCCTCCCAGTGCACACCCCACACTCACACCCACTCCAGGCCTTCACCACCACCTCTGGCTCATAGACATGGTGTTCCTAAGGGCAAGACTGATGGGCAGGCAACCAATACACTGTTTAATACGCATCACCAAGAGATGCAGGATGATGAGAAGACCTAGGCTGGTCCCCATAATGGGAAGGCATGACAGGAGCTAATTCAACTCAGAGCAAGCCAGGACCCCATACATACTGTATGATTCCATGCATATAAGACTCTAGACTATGCAAAGTAATATAAAGCGATAGAACGCAGATCTGTGGTTACTTGGGAGGGGAGGAAAGGTGGAGTGGAAAGAGGGAATTACAAAGACAACTTTTGAGCCATGGATATAAGTGCTCCCTCAATTGCGGTGATGGTTTCACGGATACATGCGCATGTCAACACTTACCAAGGCACACACCCTACATGCATACTGTTTACTGTCTGTCAATTATGCCCTGATAAATCTTTAAAAATCGTCAAGGACAAGAAACGTTCTTTTTTGTTGAACTTGGAGTAGTGCGTATGTAAGTCTGAGGATACTGGCAGCTTCTTGACATTAGGAGAAAACCTGCTTGAGAATGGAATCAATACAGAGGAGTTAGAAACAAACGGGGGTCCGGGGGAGACCAGTGTCCAATGATCCTTTGAGCACCTGGATCTAGCTCTGCCTGAAACTATCATTTGAAGTTTTGCTGTGTGCGTGCGTGAGTGTTTGAGAAAGAAAGAGACACAGACACGGATTAATTAGCTTGGTTCGAATCAAGTTCTCTCTGTTGCAGCTGAAATGTTCCATGCGCGCTGTTCACAGTCAGCCAAACAGCCTAAGAGTCTGTCTTCAGCGGCACAGACTTAGGGAGGGTTCGCTGGGGACGAGGGAGTGATCTCGCGGCCTGTGTGAAGGCAGGAAGACTTGGTCCTGCTCCACGGTGGCCCCTGAGCCGGAGGCCCAAGGGAGGCTTGAGGGCTGTGCACTGGGCTCTAGCTGGAATCACGGCCAGTTGCACATCTGCTCTGGGTGGGTATTTTTAGAGGCGAATAGAGTGGTTTGTGAAAAAAAACAACTGCCTGGAACAAATCCTGGAAAGGAGAAGGCCCATGTACGGCCCCCTGTCACACCAGGTCAGCCTCCAGCACAACAACTTGTGACAGTGTGCTCCCAGAGGTGGCCTGCAGGTGCTGGCTCCTGTCCCCACCAATCAGCCATGTGGAATTTGAGACTCTCAAGCCCAGAACAGACCTGGGACGGTTGGGCTCCACACCGCCACTCCCATGTGGGTGTTCCCCCACCCAACTCAGAACCCAGAGGGTGAAAAGTCCTTAAATTCCACCAAGGGAACCCTCACCACTTTCTCTGTCAGTAATTCCAGGAGATGTCATCTTGTCTAGCACCTGCTAGATATTAAAAGGGGTTTATAAAAAGGCGATATGAATACAGATGAAATACATGTGATGTGATGGAGGCACACAGGACTGAAATCCAGCTCAGGCCCTAGCCCTGCTACCTGCCAAGGGACATGAAATAGCTGAACCTCCCCCTAAGGTAGTCAGCATGAGGATGATAGTCCAAAGGGTCTGCCTCTTAGGAATTTGACCGCATGCTAATAAGCATATGAGAGCATTTTGAAATTTATATAGCAACAAGTTATGTTCCAAATCTATGCTGTCAAACACAGTAGCTGTTAGCCACATGTAGCTTAATATGGCTAATCCACATTTGACTATGCTCTGAGTATAAATGCACACTGGCTTTTGAAGGCTTTCTGTATTTTTTTAATAATGAAAATATTGTGTTAGAAATTTTTATTTGTGATAATTGGGTTCAGTAAAATATATCACTAAAGTTAATTTCACTTGTTTCTTTTCCATCATTTGATGTGAATATTAGCAAATTTTTTAATTATTTTATTATTACTATTATTATTTTTAAAAGATCTTTTTAAAAAGATTTTATTTATTATTTTTAGAGAGCGGGGAAGGGAAGGAGGGAGAGAAGCAGAGAGGGAGAGAGACATCAATATGTAGTTGCCTTTCACCTGCCTCCAGCTACAGATCTAGCTGGAGACCTGGCTTGCAACCTGATTATGTGCCCTGGCTGGGAATTGAACCAGCAACCTTTGGGTTCACAAGTGGGTGCCTTATCCACTGTGCCACCAGCCAGGGCTATATTGGCAAATTTTAAATTGCATATGTGACTTATGTTTGGAGCTCACCTTGTTTCTATTGAACACCACTTGTCTCAGTTTGTGGGGTGGTGTGTTATTTGTGTGGGAGGTCAGCGAGTCTGAAGTGGACTTCATACCGGGTGATGGGGCTGGGGTAGGATAGCATCTGAACCTGATCTGCTTTGGTTGTTTGGTGGTTGTGTCTAACTCCCTGTGACTATAATGAACTGTCTTCCCTTTCCCCATCCTGCCTCCTGCCAGCCACCACCCACAGGCCTCCACAGGATGAAACGGGTTCTGCAGTGAAAACGCTGGCAATCTGGATGTAGATTCTCTTCTGCGGATGCTCCCTGGTTTCCTTCCCTCGAAGGATCTTGTCCAGAAAGGAAGCCTTCTAGTTCTCTGAGTAGAATGTGTCTGCAGGGATTCTTGAAGGGGTGACACTTGTGGTCTGCGCTCCAATGTCCATGCTTCCGTTTCTGGAAGCAACATGTTTTGTTCTTAGTGTGGTTACCCCAGAAAGATCCTAAGACAGAGATTTGGGTGCAGGTGATTTTGCAGAAGAGTATCTCAAAAAGCAGTGTGAGGTAGTGGGACACAGCGCAGGGAAAATGCAACCAACAAGGGACGGGTTGATAAGACCACTTTGGGCAGCACTTTGGGGGACTTTGACATGTGGAGTGGAGCACATACCATAATCGTCCTACCAGCCCAAGCTATTTATTTGCTCACTTTGATTTATTTTTATATGGATGATCATTTTAGAGGTATTAACTCCCTGGTACCTCCAGCTTGTTGCATGTACCTTCTCCTAGGGACAGAGAATTCCCTCAGTAAGAAAAATGTAGGGAATCTTGAAAGTATATTTAAAAACGTCTTCAAGTGGGCTTCAAGAAAGGTTGAAGGGAAATGGGAAGAGCACATCTTAGAAGACACAGAGGAGAGACGGGGAGAAATGGGATCTTGGTAATGGGTCTGATCTGCTGGGTCAAGCCTTACCTGAAGCCTGCATCTACCTCTCATTTCTCTGCACCTATAAATTCCATATGCTGTTTGAGATGCTTTGAGTTGTGATTCCTGGTATTGCAATGTAATAATTCCTAATTTGTTCTTTCCTAACCTTGTTTCCACAACTAAGAAGCTTTCCTGTGGCTTCAAAATCAGAAACAGGGCTGATGGGTGAGTCATACCATCAGTTCCCTCCTGAAACTGGAGAGCAACAGTAAGAAAATGAGGAGCTGCATGAACTGATGGCCAAGTTGTCCTTGTGACCCAGCAGTCATTCCAGTGAAGGGGGCCTCCCTGGGGAACTCACTCAACCCTCTGAACAGTCCAAGCCCCCTGGCCAATGCCTCGATGTTAATTCCAGGCCCACATCAAGAATCTCCCATGGATTTAAGAGATTTCTTTGCTGCTCTAAGAATGTTCACAGAGCAATAAATGGGAAATACCATGCTCCATGCGCTATAAATACATATATTTTATATATAATGTAAAACAATTATTCCCACAAATAACTCGTGAAAAATACCTGAGGAAGAATTTAAACGGGAGAAGGCAAGAACAAATTTCCCCAGCCGCTCACATCATTGCACAGTTTCATGGATTCAGGAGGGTACCCAGGCTCCAGGACGTAGCACAACATACAAGACTCCCCCAAAGCCTGCCTCCAGCATCCAGCGGAGACCCACCAGCTTGGATCATCGAGTCTTCTCAGTTTTGCCTTTGGGGGTGAGTGGGAAGGTGGGAACCATACAGGTCCATTGCTGAAATGGCCACCAGAGGGAGCTCCCAAAGGTTGGCTGTACCCCAAAGGAAAACAGAGGCTCCTCTGTGGAAAGTGACAAAGAAAACTTGACCAAGACCAGGTGTCTTCCGATGAACCTCGGCACCTTCTCACTAACATGCAAAGAACCACCACTGACCACGTCTAGTCTGTTCACCGCGTAGTCTCAGGATCCAAGTCAGAAGCATTGTCCTATCTAGGTCGTTTGAGGTTAGGCGTCGGTTTCCCTTGGGATCCGCTCCTGCCTTTTCCAGGGCGAACTGAGGAGCAGCAGCATTCAAGGCAGAAAGTGGGTAAAGTTAACACTGAGACTCGGGCCCTGTGAACCGCCTATCCAGCCAGAACAGCTACGCACCATTCTGCAGCTCGGATCCTTTCATGGAGGTTTTCTGAAGATGCCTCCGTCCCCTCCCCAGTATGCGTCTGAGTCTTTTCAACTCCTATTTGAGTTGCTTCTCTCCCTCTCTTTCTCTTTCCTTTTTGTATTATTATTATTACTCATTTTGCCAGGGACTTTGGATCATCACAGGATTGTGAGTAATGAGAGACTATAATTAAGCTTAAAACAGATTTTTCTTTTCGGGGAGAGAAGACTCTGCTCCGGCTGAGACTCCAGATTGCTGGGCTGCCATTTGTGGCACTGTGACAAAGGGGTCCTTTTTCTGCGCAGAGCTCGGGGATGATGAGCACCGAGCCAATGCCAAGGGGGGTGCGCCTCTCCCCGCACCCGCTCTCTCGTGGAGCCGGCAGAATGGACGCCTAAATAGCTGAGTATAGCTTGCGGCTGATTACAGGCCAGATCCTGCTATTGTGCCTCATCAGTTGTCATTGTTGAGGCTGCAATTGCACGGTCTGCATGTTTCTCTTTGTCGTCTGCTCCAAGCTCCATTCTAGGACAGGAGGGAAACTGGGTGGTGAGCCTAAGGCCAGGGGTAGGGAGAATTGTTCTTCTGTTGTGCCGGCCAAGGAAGGGCTTGGAAGCTCTTTGGAAATGGAAAGTGGGCGGGCTTCCGCCACGATGCCTGTAGTCCTGGAGTTGGTTTGGTTCCCAGACTTACTTAGGGATAATCTCTAACGAAGAGGAAGGAAGTAATGGCTCTGCCTTCACTGGCTGTTTGAACACAGGCAAGCAGTTTGACTCCTTCAGCCTTAGTTTTTCCATCTGTGCAATGGGATTAATATTCCTTATCCCTTATTCTGATGGCAGATTTGAGTACCAATAAAATGAAATATAAAAAGCCCTGACACAAATATACAAACACATCCCAAATATATATATATATTACTACAGTTATTATTATATATTACGTATATTATAGGTATTGTGTGTGTATGTATGTATGTGTGTGTATAGTTTCTTAGTAATAGGGGTCAGGTTATAGAGGTTTTTATAAGCCAGGAAATGAAGCCTGGACTTGATTGCCTAATAAGAATGATGATAACCTTGTGTTGAGTGCTTCCTATGAACCAGGCATTCTCTGGGCACTTTACATGTGTGAAAGGAGCGATTGTCCATAGGGTACCATTGGCATCGGGGAGGGACTGTTCTTCATCCTCTTTGAGACAGTCCTCCCAGTCCTTGTATGATGTCAGGGTTCTTGCAGAACCCTCAGCACCTCTGCCTGCTGAGCACAGGTCATAAGACAATCCAACTCCCCTGCACTTTTTTAAATGTCCAGCTGAGAACCAGTTTCCTAAAGTAAAGGCCTGCGCTGCCCAGTCCAGAAGCTGCTGGCCATACGGGGCTATGGAGTGCTGGAAATGAAGCCAGTCTGAGCTGAGATGCGCCAAATGTGAAAAATAATGCACATTGGATTTTACAGACTTGGCATGAAAAATAAAAATAAAAATAGTGAAGTAGCTTGTGAATATTTTTTATATTGATTACAGGATGCAGTGGTAACACCTTGGATATATTGCGTTAAATAAGATATTTAATTTCACCTGTTTCTTATTACTTTTAAACATGTGGCTAGTAGCAAATGGTAAAGCCCAACTGAAGTGAGCATTTGTGGCTTGTGTTACCTCTCTTTTAGATGGTGCTGGTATACACAGTGGGAGGGTATGGAGGGGTTTTGAGCCAGCCCTTTTTAATTATAAAATGGGGAAATTATTTACCTGAAAGTTTGCAGTGAGACTTAAATGAGAAAATGGTTCTTATGTGCGTGGAAATAGTACATTCTCAGCAAACAATAACTGCTAATTTCTTGCAGCATCTACCCTGACAGGCTCAGCTCCAGCTCCTTTGCTGATGGCCATATATTCAGGGTCCATGTGGGGACAAATATGACGCTTGCTGCAGCATCAAGGAAGTAGGAATCTTAGGTTGCCAAGATTTCCCAGAGGCGAGATGTTGGTCCCATTCTTTCCTAATAGAAAGGCACAATGAACTTCTCTATGACTTTGACGCTGCAGACGGAGTTTCCTAGACAACTCTGATGAGAAATCTAGGCCATGTGACAAGCCAGAAATGCCACAGGCTCGTAGCAGAAGCTCTGCACTGCCCCCCTCTCCCGAAAGGCAGACTCCTGTCTGCACTGGAAAGTACTGAGGATGGGGCATTAGACAGACCCTCCCCTTAAAGTCCTCTGGGCCTCACCTCTCTCTCACTCCAGCCACTTTGCAGTGAACAGCTCCAGGTCGAGCCTGACCAGCTCTGCGGAGGGGCAAGTGGGCGGGTTGTGTGGGACATGCACCTCTGTCCTGCTGTAGGACATACACCTGATGCCATCCAACAGGGCACCCCTGGTGAATGTCTGCAAGGCCAGCTGAGGCCTGGGAAACAAGGGCCGATGGAAAGATGCTTCCCCTCTGTTCCCTCTGCAGGCAGCCCCGAAACCCAGGTCACCCGGCCACTTAGACCACTTTGTGGGATCAGGAGACAGGCCCCATAGTGCTGGCCACCTAGCTCCTTATCCGGCTCCAAGGCTCACTCCCCCCAGTAGGAACTCCTTTCCAACAAAGCATTTGCCCCAGGCCCTGCTTGCTGGGAGACCTAAGCCAAACAATCCCCATGACATTCCTGAAATGAAATTCATTCATCCTATATCCGCACATTTTTAAAAAATCAATATAAGGCCCTTGTTGTGTTTCAATGGAAAAAATTATAGGAAAAGCCTATGAAAAAATAAAACATCTTTCAATGTGCACAAGTTCAGGCAAAACTCTTGTAGAAGACCACGGGAGCAGTGGAGATGGGGTCACCTTTGTGTGGATGTGACCTCATGGCCAGAACCCTAGAAGGGTCGGGGACCTGGCTCTAGGCATCAGCCCTGCCATTAACCTCCTGCATCATTCGAGAGTCCTTTACTCTGGGCCCCGTTTCCTCAAGGATAAAATGTGGCCTTGAACTGTATGCTCGCTCACGTCTGCTCTATTTCTGTATGGTTTTCTGATCTCCTGGCCTTTTCTGAACACTGATTTCCTTCTTCTGGTCTCCCTCCAGCTGTTCAAGCAGCCATCACAGTTAAAATAATAATGTTCACAGTGAGGGTCCACATCTTCCAGACACTGACAGAGAGACCAAGCCCGGCCATGACAGTCTTCACGTGTAGGGAGGTGGTGGCGGGTGGAGAACCGGCAACTGCTAAACACCAAGTGAGCCGAATAGCAAGAGTAACAGAGAAAAGTGAAATAGGGAAGGGCTAGGAAGCATGGGGGCAGGAGGCCAGGGAGAGTTGCTGAATACATGCATCCTTTACCACGTTCATCTCAGAGTTATACATGAACTCACTCCCACTTGGAATGCCTGCTATTCTGGGTCCTGTTGCTAAATGAAGAATGGCTCCAACGTGTAGTAGCTCAAAATAGCAAAATTATTTCATCATCTTTGCATGGTTTCTGCTGGCCAGGAGCTGGGAAAGCACACAACCAGGTGTCTCTGTCTTGGGATCTTGCCCCAAGCCAGACAGGAGCTGGGGTGGGTGTGGGACATCACTTTCTCTTCCTGTGGGCTCAGGGTTTCTCCAGGGGTCCCCCCATGTCAGGGATTTGGAGCTTCCTCATGGCATGGAGGTGTTTGTGTGGTCAGACCATTTATACGATGGCGCAGACCTCCAGGTGAGCATCCCAGCAAAAAAGATGGAAGTCATAATGTCTTTTGTGGTGAACGGTCTCTAGAGAGGCCCCAGAATCCTTGTCCCCTAAAATCTATACCCTGTGGACTCCCCTCCCCTTGAGGTTGACAGAAAGTGCAACCTCATTCCAATCAGTAGACTAGAGCAACACGGTGGGCGGTCATTCCTACAACTGCATTATGTAAAAAATTTTCAGACACAACATCTCTAATCATTTCACTTTGAGTTCGTGATCCTGAATGGGCCTGAGCTCATCACAGGAACCCACTGGAAGGTCTAGATCTTTCCTGAACTGAGAGGCTCCAAGAAGCAGAGACCCCTCTGTTCATTGCTCCTGTCTTGGGCTGACAGTGCACCCTCTAAATTCAAATGTTGAAGTGCTAAACTCGGGTACCTGAGAATGTGACTTTATGGAGACAGTGCCTTCAGAGGTGACCAAGTTAAAAGGAGAACATAGAGTGGCCCCTCAGTCAATCCAACTGGTGACCATGTAAGAACAAGAAATTGAAACACCAGACAGACACCAGGGATGTGTGCACACAGAGAAAGGACCATGTTAGGACTAGGACAGCAAGAGAGCCACCATCTGCAAGCCCGTGGACACCTTGATGTCAGACTCCCAGCCTCCAGAACTGTGAGATAATAAATTTCTGTTGTTTAAGCCACCTGATCTGTGGTGTTTTGTTATGCCAGCCCAAGCAGACTAATACACTTCCCTTGAAGAAGCCAGCTGCCGTGAAGTCTGGAGTCGCAAGGAAATAAATTCTGCCAAAAACCCAAGGAAGCTTAGAAGTGCATCCTTCCCTACCTGAGCCTCCTGCAAAGAACCCGGCCCAGTCAACACCTTGATTTCATCCTTGGGAGACCCAGCCAAGGTACACCTGAATACATAGCCCACAGGAAGCGAGAGAGGATAATAAATGACGTGGCAAGCTACGATGTGTGTGGTTATCTGTTACACAACATAGAACCCTAACCTATCTTTTATGGTCCAGCCTTGGAGGTCCCAGCACCACTTCTGCTGTGTTTAACTTCTGCTGGGTCTAAGGGAGCCATACGCCCACCCAGATCCCAGCCTTGGGGTGCAAGGTACTGCCATGGGCAAATCGGAAAACACAGCCTGTGGCATAGACGTAATTGAATTGCAATTTGCGGCTCACACTCAAAACGGTAGCTTGCTGTCTGCATTTACAGCATGCTCATTTGCGCTGCCAGGTCGCTCCTTGGTCCTCTACTGAGGACTATTTGAGCCCCTCTGCAGGGGGTCTGCCCCTTTGAACAGCCCCCAACCTGCACAATGCTGGCATGTATTTTGAAACAGGCTTTTCCAAACGTGCTCTCCATTTTTGCTGGCTCTTCAGGCAGACATGTTCTCATTTAGTAGCTGGAAACATGTATTTATCTTTCGAGAGATTCCTTTTGGCCCCTTGGCTGCTCCTAGTGGCTGGTTCCATTGGCCAGACCTGGGGAAGCAGGAGAGTGGCGAGCCAACTGGGAGTGGGGGTCTCAGCACCTTGTGAAGTGGTCCCCAAATTGGTTCACTCTGCCAGTGCTGGGGGTGGGGGGAGTGGGCGGGTGCCTTCTCCAAGAAGCCCCCAGCCTGGACTGGCACCGCTCATGGAGACATTGCAAGAAAGCCCCAGCCTAGAGCCCTGGCCCAGGCTGGAATGCCAGGGGTACCCTCAGAGCTCCAGCAGCCAAGGCACACCTCAGGTGCCCCCAGCCTGGAAGGACCTTGGACATCCAGGCAGCTAAGGCTCAGTTCCCTTCTACAACATCCCCATCTAGTGGGCCTGCTGGATGCTTCTCCTTGGGGATGATAATGATGCCCGGTTGCCCCCAGAAGGCAAGGGCAGGTTCTGCCCAGGAGAAGGAGGATATGCATCAGCTGGAGCCTCCAGGCTCCCTTCCTTGACCTCTTAACCAGACAGTAGTCTTGACAACCATGCACCGTCAGAAGAAAAGAATTTTTCAAATTCCTCTAGTTTCATTGGTCTGCTAAATTTTACCCTAAGACAAAGGAAAAGGGAAGCCCGTTCCTTCTACTTTGGGGAGTGTGGGAGGGAGAGAGGCAGGGGTAAGGCTCCTGGTGAGTGTGTGGGGGGTGTTGCTGCAGAAGTCAAGGAGTGGGTCAAGAATTCTATAGCGCCAGTGACAGTTCCCCAGGCATCCCAAGCAGAGACTGCCAGGGTCTAAGAGAAGCCACCAAGGGGGGACAGCAGCCCTCACAGAGCAGCACTTCTGACCTCAGGGGATCTCAATATTTGCATGCCCTGGTGAGGTGACCGCAGGTGCTGAGGTGGCTGGTGGAGTGACCCGCAACGGGGACAAAGAGGCCACTGCAAGTAAGTGCTTAAGACCTGGGCAAAGGGCCCAGGTCCGGTGATGGGCCTGGCCAATGGTGACAGCACTAGACATGTATCAAACACTCGCTAAATGTGAGGCATTGCTCCAAGTGGTTTTCATTATTATCTCATTTAATCTTTGAAGTCCCCTGGTGAGGTAGGTACTATTACAATCACAATTTTGCAGATGAAAGAACTTGCCCAAGGTCAGTTGGGAGGTGATACAGGATCAGCCAGACCTTCGTGGTCCCAAGGCCAACTACCAAACAAGGGCAGGTTAAAGGTCAGGCAGTATCCAGAAAATTCTACATGCATGTGAGAACCCTTCCTTACCCCACTTCCTCTGCCACAGGGGCCCTGAAAGTTCTCCTGAAGGAGATACCCAGAGGGTGGAAATCTGAAAAATTATGTGTTGAACTCACCACAGCCTGCGTGATCTAAGGAAAGTGCTGAAATTGTTCGCCAAGACCAAGTTTACTGGATTGGCCTGCATTTCATTTACCTGTTACCCAGTGGGTGGAGTTCTTAAAAAAAATACTAGGTTCACCAGAGGACAAATACGGAAGCTTGATATTTTTTTGTATGTTTGAGCAGTATGGGAGTCCATTTATTATAACTTGACTCCATTCCTTGGCCTTGGCCTTTCTAGCACAACTTGAGAGTCAGGTGACTCTGGTTTGAATTCCTGTTGAGCTGCTCACTTGGTACTTGACTTTAAACAATTTGCTGAACCCTGGAGAGCTTCCTTTTCCTCACAGGTACAAAGTGTGGGTGCTGGATGAGGGTTGCTGGATTTAGCAAATAAAAACACAAGGTGTTGTATCTGTTAAAATTTGAACTTTAGAAAAACAAGGAATAATTTTTACCATGAAGGTATCCCATGCACTAATTGAAACATCCTTGTGCTTTGAAACGTTTATCTGAAATGCAAATGTAACCAGGCACCCTGCATTATCAGCCCTATTCTGGAGGTGAAGTAGGTATATTCATATCCCAGGTCTCTTTCACTCTACAAACTTGAGCAAGTTACCTCATTGCTCTAGGCCATGGTTTCCTGGCATTGCTGGTCTTTAGCTATACGACCCAAGGAATCCCACAACCTCTTTGTACCTCTACTTTCTCATCTGTATAATGGAGATATGAGATAAGGCATGTTATACCCTCTACCTAGTGCCCAACACTTAACAATCACATCTGTTCAGAAAATATTAATTGGGGAACTGACACAGCTTGTGTCTGTGTCTGCAGCAGAAGGAATGAGAGTTTCCTCCTACTGCAGCCGCCTTCTTTACCCATGACTTTATTGGTTATAGAAAATGCACGTCAATTTCATCTTTCACTTCCCAACAGCTCCGTAAGCAGTTGTTTGAATTATTTGTTTCTTTGCTAAGGTCCACTTTTCTCTTCCTCTGAGCCATTATGACTATAAGTCATTGTCTCTGGTTCCATGCTTAAAAAGAACCATTCTGAAACCTCTGGAGGATTTTACTGGGCTTTTTATTATGACCAAAATGCAAATGCATTGGCAGTAAACATAAGGGGAAAAAGCTACCTCAGCAGTACACCCAGACCGTAAATGCAGATGGAAGGGGTGGGAGAAAGTGTCATTTTTAGTAAGTAGAGCAGATACTCCACTTTGCTGAAAATACAAAATGCCAGAAAATTCTCCTGATTTTCTGTGTTACTGAAGGAAATTTAAAGATGACCTGTTTCTTCTTCAGGATCCCAGAATGACATTATAGGTCACTCCACCCAATGTGAAAAGATAAAATAGCCAATAAAAATCTAGAAAGGGATTGTGGGAAAGAACAGAGAGTTACTCAATTCTCTCAACTCCTGTCACCTGCAAAAGAGGTCCACTCTCAGGGCCGGCACATTTCCCTTTTTCTTCTGGTCTGTTTCATACCCAAAACACCTTGTGCACGTGGTTAAGATATAATGCTCTTGTCTTTGGGAACAACTTGCAAATAGTCATTAAGAAAAGGGAAAGTTGAGCTCCCCACAACTGCTCAAACATAGACAGTGCCTCGTTCTGAATGTTAGGGGGCAAACAAAACCTTTACTACTGCTGGTGTCTCCTTTTCTGTGGAAGAGGCCCCAAGAGCATAATACCCCCAGTGCCAACCTGCATGCTTTGCTCTCCACCATAGCCATCATGGAATGTCCTACTGTGACTGGTGAGGACAGAGAAACTGAACATGCTGAAGCCAGGGTCCCCCTCCCCATCCCGGTGTGCATGCTGAGAGCCTGTGTGCCCCCTGGTCCTCCACACTGTACGTCTAAGACCAGGTATGTCTATTTTGGGGTTCAGTGGTAGGAAACCCACTTGCCTGCAGATAGTAAGTCACAGTCCCCAAAATAATCCTTATCAATAATAAAGGTGCTATTCTGGCATGTTCCTGTTTCTCAATGGGTGTAGTCTTTAAAGAATAGGGGCTTGTGTCTTAGTTAGTTTGGGCTCTTGTAACAGAATACCATAGACTGAATGGCTTATAAGCAGAAATTTATTTCTCACAGTTCTGGAGGCTGGAAGTCCAAGACCAAGGTGTGGCAGATTAGGTATCTGGGGAGAGCCTACTTCCCGACTTGCACATGGCCACCTTTTCCTCATATCCTCATATGACAGAGAGCAGAGAGACGTCATGTGTTTCCTCTTCTTTTTATAAGGGCACTGATCCTATTCCCGAGGTCTCCACCCTTTTGACCTCCTCACCTCCAAACCCTCACATTGGGTGTTAGACTTCAACAGATGAATTGTAGGGAGGACACAAAACATTCAGTCCATGGCAGCCTAGTGACAGGTTGAGTATCCTGGGTGGTCTTCAAAGCAATGTATCTTTCTTTGGGACAGACACACCCCTCAAAACAAAGGCAGAAAAGAGGCGTAAATCCCACCAGGGCTAAGCAGAGTTGAGTGGGGCCAGGACAAGAGTCAAGGCTGCTATTTTCCTCCAGGCCCCAACCTTACGTTCACATACTCTTTAGCCCGTGCTCCCCTCGAAAGCAAATAGGGAGAGGGCAGAACTCACTGGGCTGGTGATACAATCTGGAGTCTTTCTGTCCTACCAACTAGAGATGCTGACCAGAGCTCTGGATCATTTCAGGGATGGTGGATGTAGCCAGATAGAGACGGAGACCTGGGCGGGTTTCTCTCTGTCCCAACAGTGACTTCCTGCAAGGTGAAGGAACTCAGCTGTACTCTTTTCTCTCGGTTTCTAGAAGACTTCCTGGAGTAGACGCTGGGAGGTGTATGCAGGAGAACGTACGTCAGGCCCCACACACACATTTCAGGAGGTGCTGGGAATGTGGGGGTCACACTTCTGTTACTGATGGCCTCTTTTCCTGTGCTGCTCTGGTTTGCTGTCTGGCTGAAGGCAGAAGCAGCTCAGGTCGAGCAAGAGACTGCCTGGTGCTGTGGCCAAGAGCAGGGTTCGTCCACAGCCTTCAGTCAAGGCTCTGCTACCCATTCGTTGGGAAAAGTCATTTGTGCCAATTAGACCCTGCCTAGTAAAGGGATGTCCTGTCTGGGAGGCAGGTAAAGAAGCCATTTGCAAGAATAGGTGATCAATGAAAGTGACACATTACTTATGCCTCCAATTCTTTTTAGACAGTTAGCCCTCAATTAGCTCTCTGAGGAGGAGAGAAAATACATGTACTTGCCTTGCTAATGGGCACATGGTCAGGGCTGGGCAACTTATACAAAGCATTTCAGTTCTAAGATGAAATGCACCGAGATGTTGGGGTTAATGAGTTTCTAACTAGCACGTTTGGGGAAAATTTTTTTATCTTCTCCACAAACAGTGATTTAATGGTAAAACAATAAGGAATACAAACCAGGTCCTTCCCCGCACCTCACCCCCTTTATCCTGGTTAAAAGAGTACTTGTCCTGACTTGAGTGACGGACATTTTCTCCAATGTATTTATCATCCGTATTCACAGCTCATATCCCTTGCAAATGCACTAGGTCCAGATCAGTGGTTGTTGATCGTTAGTATCTCTTCTGATTAGCTGAGCATTGTTCTATTTGTGGGTGCCTATGGTGGGTATACCTTAAGGTGGCCCCCTCTCCCATGCGTCAGTTATGATCTTTATAATCCCATCCCTTTGAGGGAAAGCAGAATCTGTGACTTGCTTCGAACCAACAGAATAGGGTGAACATGATGGGATGTCACACTAGTGACCCTTGATGACCTTGGGGAAGCCAACAGCTATGTTGCAAGAGGACTTACAGAGAAGGCCAGTGGCAGCTGTGTGTGAGTCACGCCCAGGTGCTAAAAGAGGCCCCCTGACCAGCAGCCAGTAAGAAAAGGAGGCTCCCATTAAGGAGGACAAACTTCCAGTTATAAACTAAGTCACAGGGATGTAAAGTACAGCATAGGGCATATAGCCAATCATTTCTGAATGTGTACAGCGACAGATGGTTACTAGATTTATTGTAGCCACTTCGTAATGTACATAAATGTTGAATTGCTATCATGTAAACCTGAAATTAACACAATCTTGTATGCCAGCTACAATTAAAAATAAATTTTTAAAAATCCTCTGCCAAGCACACACACACACACCCACACACATACAAATTATAGGCCCTTGGTCCTATAATCTCAAGGAAATGAATTTTACCAACTACCTGAATGAATGAGCTTGGAAGCAGATCTTTCCCTAGTTGAGGCTCCAAATGAAAATGCAGTCTGGCCAATACCTTGACAGTAGCTTGTGAGACCCTGAGCAGGGGACCCAGCTGAGCTGTGCCAGGGCTCCTGACCCACCACAGTGGTGAGCTCACCAATGTGCTTTGTTTTAAGCCACTGCATGTGTGGTCATTTATTACATAATAATAAAAACCAATTCACTGCATACCTCATACCAGCAGTTAACTATTCTATTGTCACCCCTGGTTCATTCATTGCACAATTAGCTACCTGCCCCTTTGCAATATAGAACAGTACCTAGACCTTGTGCTGTGACTATAGACTCAGGCAATTATGATTTTTCCTCTGAGTCCCACGAGGGTAAAAATTCTGTTCTTATACTTCTTAAAAGTCCCACAGTACATCAAAGTACATGGCACATATGTGATTTGAGTCTTTGACCCTTCATTTGTCCAACTAAACTAAATGGGTCCTAAAGGTATAGAAACATGCAGCAAAGTTTTACTGAGTGCCTAGTGTATACCAGGTTAGATCCCAGACATGCAGGGCCTACTGTATACCAGGTTAGATCCCAGGCATGCAGAGAACAAGTCAACGGTCCTTTCCTGCCAGTTGTTTATTGGTTCAACCCAACCAATGAGATCTTGCAATCTCATCTCCTTCCCATGTAGAATCAGAAGATACCCAAAGATTCCTCTTTGTCAAATTCTGATTCTGCAGGTCAGGTAAAGATGCAACCAGAATATTCTTCAGTGAATTTTTGTGAGCTTTTAGTTTGCAAGTGGAAGATGCAAAGGGGCCCTGTGGTGCCCATGTCCCAGTGAAACAGGAAGTAAGCCACGAAGGCACATGGGCACATGCTGCTGTTCCTCAACAGCCCAGAGTGGTCATCCCTTCAACTCTGTGACTCAGGGGGACCTATCCACATTCAAGCAGACGAGAGATCAATGCCATAACAGGCAGGAGCTACTCTTTATTCATTGGGTTACAGAATATATCAAATTAAGAGGCGTATCATTTGTTAACTCTATTTACCAAAAAGAGCTAAATATATATTCAGCCTTAAAACGCATTCGTTGTAGCTTGCATACTGCAAAATTCATTTTCGTATACATATAAACTATTCTTACGTTGCCTAAATTATGCATTTAAAATACACAAAAACGGTACCAAATGGCACATTTGGCCTATTTTTATCACAGGTCTTATACATTCCTGATAGTCAAAGGGGTTGGTGGGGAATGCATAGTTTCCCTACTAGAAAAAAAGGTAGATTCTGATACAAGCAATGGCCTAATGGAAGCATAAGAGTGCCTCGGTTTAATTTCAGTAGCTTTGCAGATACTCCTTATTCTAATTAGTGTTAATCAGTTCTCTTTGTTAACGATCGGACGCTATTAATTTGCCTGGTCATTCCACCGTCTATCCGCCTGGATGAGGTAAAGGAAATCATTATGGCTTTTTCTTTTCTTCCAGTTTCTTTCCACCTTCCCCAAAGAGTTTCCTCCACCACAACCGTCTGCCCTGCTTTTCTGTCTGTTTCCTTTACTCCCCCAGGTCTGGGCCATTTTACTCACTGTGTCAACAACTAGGGTGTTGCCCTCTAGTCCAGGGTGCTGTTTAACGCAGTCTTGGGTCACTGCCTAGTTAAAGAGTTCTTCTAAAGCTGCCAGTGAGGGGCTGAGGCATCTGCCAAAGAAAGAATCAGAAGCGGGCTCAAGACATTTTCTTCAGGTGGCAAACAGACTCCCCTCCCGCAGGCCTGCCTCTGCATTTCATTATACCCCAGTGGAGAAATTTTCATCGTGAGTGTTCCTGGCAGCCAAACCTCCAGCATCCCACGCTGCTTTCTTCCCTAAAAATATGCAGCCTCTCACTCCAGGGGGAAGAAAAATGCAGCCCTGCCATTTCCAGCGCTCTCCCCAAAGGCTGATGGCAGCCGGGAGCAATCCGTCATCACTCGTGCGTTCAAGTTTTCGGTTTCTCCCCTTCACACAACTGTTCTTGTGCATCTTGTGGACATTGTGACAAGAACCAGATGCATCTCAACCTCAGCATCCTTCCCGCAGGCACGTGAGGGGAGAAACTACCGTGCCAGCTAGAAACCCTCTTCAGAACAGAAAACGACCAGAAACTTCTGGAAGGCATTCAAGAGCGGGGACTTGCCTGTAACGGCAGTTTCGTGGTGTTTAATCGTTAAATGGATTGGTCGATTGGATGGTGTCTACTCAGCAGTATGTTCCTTCTGGCTGGACACATCTTGTTGCATTTTTTAGTTTATCTCAAGGTGTTGCTATATTCAAAATCATGATTAGAATGTTTTCACTGAGGGGGGCATGGCTGTGTCACAAAAGAACATCCGAAACCTGTTCCTCAAAGGGAAATTTGAGTCTCACGACTGGATAATTGTGAGTGAGCAATTGACTTAAAATTTGTGTCTATTTCCTTCTCTCTGAAACTGGGATAAAACCTGCCCTCCAATGAACTGAAGAACTCTTCATGAACAAATGAGAGGAACACAAATTTACATGGAAAAATATAAAGTTTTGCTGAAAGGCAAGTTGATCTTATTATCCACTGCCCATGAACACAGCTCATTCACACCAAAGGCTTATTTTTAGAGTCCTCATAAGAGATTTATTCCTGACCCCATGGTGTTTCGGGGCAAGTCCTGGCTTGCAGATTGTGTGTCTTGGCCACATGGCTATGTGGCGGGACTCAGTCTGAGAGCCTCACCACCAAGATTGTAAGAAAAAACAAGCTGAGATGATGGACCCGTAGGTAATGGGAATGGATGGAGAAAGAAGCACATCCCTCCTAAAGATACCTCCCAAGGGATTCCTGCCCACCGCCTCCCCCCCCCGCCCCTCGCCCCACCCTCACCTCCATTTCTTGGTTTTGGATTCTTCTTGTTGCCTGGTTCTTTTGTGTGGGTGTGTGTTGTTTTTGTTTTTGTTTTTGTTGTTTTTTCCCTCCCTTATGTTATAACTGGAAGAAATCTTCTTGCAGAAATTGTTTAAAACTTGAGGGACTCTTGGGATGGGGCAGGAAGATTAATGAAGCAAAGCTTTCTTTCGCTGCCTTGTGCCAGGAACATCTATGCTCCTTAAGTCAGTCGGCCAGAACACGTCTCTCCTCCTCAGCGCGGGGCCCCCGCAGGCTGCAGACTCAGATATCCAAGTTCTTCGACAAGCCGGTAAAAGGAAAGAAGTCCTGCTTGCTGCTGGGTGGCTTACCCGCCCTCTCACCCTCTGACCCCCACCTCCCTCGTAAGCTTCAGATTTTTCTCTCACCCTGTCTTATCTGGACTCAGGAGGTCCCCCCACCTCACCCCACACCCTGTCTGGTACCCTGTGCTCCCTGGCTTCCCAGATTCTGGGCAATGGTGACCAGAACGCCTGTGGTTAGCCCCTAATTCCACCTTCGGAGGTGAAGCTGGAAAGCTGGTGCACCTCTGGGTAGAGGCAGCACTCAGATGATGGCCCAGTTGCTTTCTCTACGCATGCCTGAATCGGGACATCATTTTGAGCTGGCCCTAGTGTAGTCTAACCATCTCCTAACTTGGCTATTTGCCAAGTGCCTATTTTCCCACCCAGCCTTGTCTGAGGGGTTCCATGTGCCAGAAGGAAGACTTTGCTCAGCTTGACAGCCTGAGGAGTAGCGGAACTACCCCAAAGTCAGGGTCCAAGGCAGGGATCTGGGCACTTGCAGTCAATTCAAATAACCAGGAAGGCACAAGGATGCAGAAGAAAGAGTCACTTGTGCTTTAAAAGATAAAAACCCACTTTTCTCCTGTTCATTTGGTGCTTAGGAACATTTCAAGCAACAAAGCCACCACATAGATGAATTAGTTCATTAAAATCCCTGGTGTCCTAGGCTGGCAGCCCTCAGCCTGCAGTCCCAGAATGTACCCAAGAGAGCTGTTGTGACATCAATGCATTGTTCTCTAAGTGCTATTTATTGCCTTGATCTGCATTTCTTAAAGTCTGGAAACAACAAACACATTCATATTTGTGGCAAAACATCTACCTACTCATGATTTAGCCAACAAACAAAAATCATTAAAAAGATAACAATACAGTACAATGATTATGCTACGTTCATGACTGGAAGAGGAGCTGTGGGGTTACCCCTTGAGAGACACCCCTAAAAAGCATTCACTTCATCTTCTCTGAAGAGAACCAGCTAACTAGGCAGAACATCCACCTGGAACCTTCCACGAAACCAGACACCCGCCTCCACGAGCTTCCTGACGGTCTGCACCAGACAGATCCATCTGGAACAGGCCACCTAGGTGCCTGAGTGCAGATCCACTCTGTGGGACAGAATCGCTGGCTCCAAAACTAGGCCCTACCGATCAGCTGGTCCTGCACCCCCATCCTGTACAGGATGAGCCCCCTTGGCAGCACATGGCCCCGAGCAAGCTAAGGACAAGGAAGGAGCGTGCCATCCAGGGTACCCCGTCTTCTACAATTTGGTGCCACAGCACCTTTGGAAGGGCCGCGCTGGCAGCAGCAAATCAACACATCAACAAAGCAGACTGTTACGTGAGTAGGGAGGTAGGCAGGTGGGCAGGTAGGCAGGTTGCTACTCAGTTGCTTGGAATATTAAGTTGCCCAGAGGGCAAAGACATGCATCAATCAAAGGGCCATCGCTAGGTTTCAAAGTACATTGAAATTTGTGTCAAGTCATCCTTGGCACCACAAAATCTTACTTCAGGGGCTCTTACCCGATGAAAGTACCTGTTCTGTGGGACTATAGGACAGAATAAAAAGCACCAATCGGTCTCTGGGCGGCCTGCTGGTCACCGCACACCCAAAGGACAGGGTCAGAGAAGCAGGTGAGTCACGGAGAGCATCAAACAAGCCCTGTCACTCTGGCCACCGCGGAACCACAAGAAGGGGAGAAACTCCTCTGTCTCACTCTGTGCTGGGCCTAGGCAGGTGTCAGCAGAATATTTTCTTTGTAGCAGAGGAAGCAATTGGTCAAACCTTATTTGTTGACACGCCCATGGTAAGCATCCACATGAGCCCGTGAAACAGCCAAGGTTCTGCGAGTCAGGAGTGGGGGTGGGGGGATTCAGGAAACTGAGATGGCTCAAAATAGCATTGCTGAGTGTTATCAGATTTTTTAACTTATCATCAGCAAATCTTTTCAGCTGACTTTGGCTTTAAGAGTTCTTACCGGAAAGATTGTTAAAACGGAATGAGAAGGGCCCATAGTTGGTTTGGTCTTTTTAAAAATGTTTCATTTTTAGGAGCGGTCCCATCCTATCCAATTGTCTCCTTTATCATTCAAAAACAAACCCACATGACTTTCCTAGATGGTAAGGGTTAATACTGTACCCTTTTCTCAAGAATCACAGGCTTGAAGGTGTCTTTTTAAATGGGAGAATGGGCGTGGCATGCAGTTAGCCAGTAAATGCAATCCCTGATTAAAATGTGAGTGCTAAAAATTTGAAAACTTCTGTTTCCCCAATGCACGTGGACTTTCAGCCCTCTGAACCTGGCCTCCTTTTAAATTCTTTTCCTGGGCCTCCCTTGGGAGAGCGAATGCTCCGTGTCTCTCAAATTCACCTAGCGCACCTTCACAAACTCAAGTCAACCACTATGTGCTCAAAAATCTTTGTTTTCCCTTTGAAACTGGAGGCAAAAAAGAAATCTCTCCTGTCAGTGGAGACCGCTGTGAAGCAACGAGGCGCCTGCACGTAAATCTCTTTAAATTTTTTGAACAGCTGCTTCTCTTTATCCCACTGGTAGATCTGAGAGAATGTATAGTCGCTGCCCAGGGCCAGGTAGTGATTCTCTTTAAAAGAAAAGGGCTGCAGGGTCATGGCCCCGCGGGACGGGAGGGCCTGGACCTCCACAAACTGCTTACTGTTCCACCTCAGGACCCTGGAGTCCCCGATGAAGCGGGTGAGGGAGAGGTACAGCACGTTCTGCATCCAGAAGCTCTTCACGGCCAGCACGTCTTCCATGTTGGGGATGTCACTGTGGGGGACAAACTTCTTAGAGCTTTTATTCCACTGCAGGATGATGGGGACCTGGGAGCGGCTGGACAGGATCAGGTGCGCCTTCCCGTCGATGTCAACGAACTCTGCGTCCGTGTCCCGGAACCACTCGTGCAGGGACTGATACGAGTAGAAGCCTTTGCTGTTCCACTTGTACACTGTCGACAGGCCGGCTTTCGAGCTGTCGGCGATGACGAAGAACGTCTCGTCGTCTATCTGGAACAGCTCGATGTCGTTAGGCTTGGAAATGCGGGAGACTTCGATGTCTTGGAATTTGACGAACTTGGTCCAGCTCTCGTCATATCTGTAAATGTGGGAGCCACCAAAGAGCTGGGCCACCACCACGAAGACCTGGTCGTCGATGAGGATGGCCTTACAGCCCACGATGGACTGACCTGTGCTCCAAAAGAAAGGACAGGGGATTAGCGTGGCCACAGTGACAGGTGCGCCTCTGCAGTGACATTGGGAGCCCGGGGAACTGCTGTGAAGATGTGCATTATGCGGCAGCCCCTGTGGAGAGCATAGAGAAATTAAACTGTTGAAAAATTAAACAAAGAATGATCAGGTGGCCCAGAAATGCTGCCTGTGGATCCTTAGCCAGAAGAATTCAAAGCTGGGTCTTAAAAAGAGATCTGTACAGCCATGTCCATAGCAGCACTAGTCCCAATAGCTAAGAGGTGAAAGAACCCAAGTGTTCACTGGTAGATGAATGGATAATACTCAGCCGTAAAAAGGTGATACATGCAGCACCATGAATGAATGGTGAGGACATTAGCTGCCTGAAATAAGCCAGTTTACAAATAAACAAATATGGTATGAGGTACCGGGTATAGTGAGATTCATGGACAAAAGTCTCCAGGTCTGAGAAGAGCTGGAGATTCATGGACAAAAGTCTCCAGGTCTGAGAAGAACTCAATGGGGAGTTGTTGTTTAATGGCTGCAGGTTTTCAGTATTTCAAGATGAAAAGGGTTCTGGAGTTTGGTTGCACACTAATGTGAATGTACTTAACACAACTGAACGGGACAATTCATATGGTTAAGAGGGTAAATTTTATGGCATGTCTATTTTCCCATAATTATAATTTCCAAACAGGTTGTAATAAATGGTGGTTTCTCGGAAATAGGTAAATGCCCATCACCTGGGCCTCTGCATGTTTAGAGGCAGGCGTCCAACTCAGGAAATCCACCACCACACCAAGTGAACTGTCTTCGTGCTACTCCCCAAAGTGATCCCAACTCCATAGAGTAGAATGAGGCAATGAAACGGGTTTCTATTCTCGTGCAGGGACGTGGTGTAAAGGTAGAAGTGAGGCCTCAAGGGCAGGAGGAAAAAAATCGTAATAAGGGTTCTTGAAGACACTTGGCCTCCTCTGACTTCCAGAGCTACAGGAAACCCAGGCAGCATAGTGTTAAACCTTATGGCTTTTGGGGCCCAGAGCCCCAAAGCTCCGCACCTGAAAAGTTTTGTGAGCCTGAGCCGTTAACTCAACTCTCTGAGCTCAGGCTCTTCATCCGTGACTTAAGATTAAGGCTGCTGCCAGCGCTGAACTTACAGGGCTGCTGAAAGACTCAGTGGTTCCCTGGCTGGTGGCTCAGTGGATAGGCCTCTGGCTGTAGACTCACCTGCGAACCCAAAAGTTGCTGGTTCGATTCCCAGCCAGGGCACATGACCAGGTTACGAGCCAGGTCTGTAGCTGGAGGCAGGTGAAAGGCAACCATACATTGAGGTCTCTCTCCCTCTCTGCCTCTCTCCCTACCCTTCCTTGGAAATAACAAATAAAATCTTTAAGGAAAAAAAAAAAGACTCAGTGGGAAGTGTCATGATTCAGGTTTGAGGCCAGAGCACCCATACACAGGAAGGAGTCAGTAACTAGTAGCTATCATTTCTCGGTCATGGAAGCCACCGTTTTGATCATCAAAAGACCTAGCTCCTTCCTTTGGGGACTGCCCGCTACATAAACACCTGCAGAATGAGCAATGACGGATGATCTGGCTCAGGCAGCGCAAAATCAGAATTTTGCAGGAGAAAGGGCACATTTTCAGTACTGACTATCCTGGAGGTCTAGGCCACTCTGCATTCAGACCCCCAGAGACCCCAGGACACCCCCTACCAACCTCCCCATTCCAACCAGCAAGCAACAGGACCACCCATGTTTCAAAAGTATTAACCGTAATCTAGGTCATGTTATTAAAAGTTCTTTCCTCTAATTTTCTAGGCAATTTGAACCGAAGTGAATTTGAGCTGTAAATTACAAGGAGAGTCACCCAATTTCCGTCCTTGATAATAACTTTGGGGGCAGACAGTACGTGGCTTTTACAGTGGTATTTACCTTTCTCCGTCACTGCTTTGGCCTTCTTGCAAGAACCTGGTCCCTTCCCTCTGTTTATTGCATCTTTTCAGAGTATCAAAGTTTTAAATGTTCTCCATATCAAGTTTTATAAAATAATGATAATAGGCAACACACAAAGTGCAATTAATCCTTATAATGACCAGGTGAGGCAAGTACTATTATTATCATGATCCCATTTTATAAAGGGTAAAACTGAGGCACAGGGCTCATGCAAGGCCTCACAGCTAGTATATGATGGACACTGGGAAATCCACGCAGTCTGGCTTTAGTCTACACTCCATCAACAACATACCAAAAGAACATCAAAATCACTTGTATGGCAAATGCTCAAATAATTTAATATCTTGATGCATGTCTTCAATCATCAATCTATGCTCATATTCAAATGCACTTTTTAAAAATAAATTTGAGCTGACAGCATATATACACAGGCTTCTTATAATCTACCTGTTTTTTTTTCCACCTGACCAGTATGCTGTGAACATTTTTGTCCCACGCTATTTCATCTTCTATAACTAGGTTTTTAAATACTACACAGTGTTCCACTCCATGAATGCACCATAGTTTGTTTGCTGGACATGGCTGTTATTTCTAGCTTTTCATGATTGTGAGTAACAGGCTTCCTTGTAAAGAAATCTTTTTTGGAAAACCATCTGGCAGTGTTCTTCAACGTTTGCTGAGTCAAACACTGTGCACATGTTTAAAGGCTTCTGGATTTAAATGACCAACTGCTCTTCGAAAGCTGCAGTGACTCCTCCCCCTGCCAACAGTCATTGAGAGGTTCCTGGCCCCCTTCCTGAACCTCCAGGCCATGCAGGTCCCTGCTGCCGGAAGCATCCCACAGGCCTGCCAGTCTCAGCTGAAGGCATGTGATGCAGAAAGAACTCATTCTTTAGACATGCTCCGTAATGCCTCTCTCCACAGAGTTGCTGGTAGCAGCAGAGATCATTGTGTGTGTGTGTGTGTGTGTGTGTGTGCGGTTTAATGTAGGAAAGAGAGATTAGAGACTGGACCATGCTTTGTAGATAGAAATCAAAAGGCAAAACAAAATCAATCAAAACCAGGCGAGCTGAGAAGAGATGTAGAAAGAAAAACATTTGAGCAGGAAAACCTTGGGATGGACATGACCTTGGGTTGCCCTCTCCCTTAGAAGATGCTGCACGGCTGGAGCTGGCCCTTTCACCCCACATTCACTGGGGTCGCAAAGGAGGAAGCAGGCACCCCTCCCACTCCTCAGCACTCCAGTCTTGCTGGGCACGAATTGAGAAAATCCTGAGCAGCCCTCGCCAGCCCTAGCAATCACTCTGTGATCAAACAAGATGACAAATGAGACATGCATGCCCAGTGAAGGGAAACAGCCCACCTTCATCTCGGTCTTCTTTAGGGCAAGGGGTTGCATGGCCGGTCCTTGGCTTATCCATCTGCCCAGCACGTGTGTGCTACAGGACTTCCCTGCTGGTCCCTGCCGTTCCCTACGCTGATGAACATTGTGAGAGGCTTTTACTGAGGTCACAGAGTTAGGGTCTGTGGGGGAAGGAGGCCTGCTCCTGTCTTTTTTCACTAGGTTAAGTAATTATGTGGTTTCTGAGAGAAATGGCTTATAAATCACTGCGTACATAAATGTTAGTCGTCTTCTTCTGAGTGCAAAGTTGTGTGACAATGAATGGGATCTGTGTCTAATAGAAATTTACATACTAAGGGAGTAAAGAAGACATCCTTTATTCTAATCAGGTCATCAAGGAATGCTTCCTATAGGAGGCCGCATTTGAGCCCGGAGACCCGGGTGAAGGGAGGAATATAAGCAAATGAGGTGACTGAATTGTAAGGTGTGATCAGAAATCAACAAGTGACATAAAATAGACCATACATATTAAGCAGGTAGGTTGAGGCCCTGCTACAGGGATTTGCGTGCTTTCATGGAGATCTGAAGCTGGTAGCTTCCCCTAGTGGCGGTGGCAGGAACGGTAATGAAATATCTATTTTCACTCCCAACGGATAGCCCAGCATTCACGGAGAATTTGCTCTGTCCCAGGCTCTGCGCTCAGTGTGATCCACATCACCACCATTCAAGTCCCATGGGCCCAGTACCACAATGGCCCTGCTTTCCCGATGAAATGGGAATTCATGAACTTCCCATTTTACAGATGAAAGGGGCTCATGGAACTTAACCAACTTGGCCAAAGTCACCAGCTATGAAGACCTGGAGCCACCTTTATCATATACCAGTGTGATGTCGGTGCTCGTAAACTTACCTGCCGCTGCCGAGGCCCATCTCCTGAGCTAGGCTGTGAAGAGAATCCTAATGGGCTTCATGACTGGCTGCCGCCTCTCAGGTTCCGACTTCAAGCCTGAGGGCCTGAGGAGTCCCTGGACACTACCAAGGCCCAGCTTTGGCTCTGGTCACGGCCACACCCGCTCCCATTTCATGGACCACTTCCTACCCACCACCTATGTGGCCGCCACTCAGTCCGGGCCATCGGTGCCCACCTGAAATTGTTGCAACAGCCTCTCAACTCATCACTCCCTTTCCACCTCTGTTTCTCCTCCCACAGGCCACTCTCCACGGCGGGACACAACCCAGCCCACTGTGCTGGGCACCCGCCTCGTCTGGGGCAGCCCTCTGATCTCTGCACAAAGCCCTCCAAGGCTCTGCAGAGCCCCCGGAGGGAAATGCCCAAGCCCTTTGTAAGACCTGCAAAGCCCTGTGATGGCCCTTCTTACCTCTGACTCTGTCTTCTGCAACTCTCCTCTGGATTATTTTGCTCGTGCCAAAGGGGCCTCCTGAATTAACCAAACAGGAAAGATAATCTCCTGCCTCTGGGCCTTCGCACTTTCTGTTCCCTGTCTGGAATGCTCTTCCCCAAGCTCTTCATGCTGATCAGGCCCCACAGGTCTCGCTCAAATAACACCTTCTTAATGAAGTCTTTGCCAGACACAGTCTACAACTTCAACCCTCCCACACCTTGCACTCTCAAGCTCCCTTCCCCACCTTCATTTCGCTTCTCAGCATGCAGCTATCTAAGTGTTATAGGTATTACCATTATTTGTCTTTTGTTCTCTCTCCTGTTAGAATGTAAACTCCTTGAAGGCACACGTTTTCAACTGGCTCATTTATTGCTATGGCCCAGCACAAAAACTGTGTCTGACTCACAGTGAGTACTCAAGAAATCTCTGGGAATGAATGAATGAATGAATGAATGAATGATGTGAACTCAGGCATGCCACAAGCTGTAGGTGAAGGGCAGTGCCATCCCTGCCTACCTAGGTCAACCTGGGAGAAGGAAGGAGCTTCATGCAAATGACAAATCCTGGGGTCCACCTCGGAAGTCAAAGCAAAGTGACTTCCATGTAAAGGTGTGAAAGGAAGCCAGCATGAAGAATGGCCTGCCCTGTGCCTAACACTCATTGGATCCTCACAACATCCACACAGGGTACATCTGCCCATTTCACAGATGAAGAAACTAAGTCTAAGAGGTCACCATGACTTCCTAGCGCATGACAGGGTCAGAAGTAGACCCCACATTCATCACTTTTTCAAAACTCAAGCACTTTCTAGTCTGGATGCCAGCTCTCCCTTGAATAGGGGGCTTTTGTCTTCTACCTGAGGTGGGCAACACACACTGATACCCCCAGTGGCTGCTGTGAGTTTCCAAGGAGACAAACCAGCATCAGACACCTCGCAGGCCCACAACCAGCACTGGCACAGTACTGACATTGGAACTGTGCACAAGCGCGAAGCTTCACTCTGCTCCCACCTTGTATCCTGGGAGGAGGCAGAGGGACCAGCTCTTTCACCCCTCACCACCTTCCAGGCCAGGAAAGAGAGGGGAAAAAACACACACGGGCAGCAAGTCCCTCCCTCGCCTCCCTTTTTCCTTTGATGTAGACTCGGTTTAGGGTCCGCAAGCCTCAGCTCCCCTCGACAGGTTCACCCGCGCTGCTCAGTGCTGAGCCTGCAGTTGGGCAGGCGGGCTACTCTCAAGAATGTGAGCTCAGCACCAGGTGGCCAGCAACATGGCTCATCCGAAAGGGCCCTTGGTGGCATCTGCATGTGCATCTCACAGACCTCTCTGGGCTGCGGGATGACGCTCATTACGACACTTCGCCTGCCTCTCAACATCCTGCACCTGCTGCGAAGCCACTTGGCGCCGGAGAGATTCCTGGGAGCTCCCCCGTCCGGAAAGTGTACCTAGGTGCGCTTCTTGCTGAGACTGCAGAACGCTGCTCTAACTCCACGTTGGGAGCCACTAAAGGAAACTGTCTCCTGGGGTAACAGTTGGGCCGTTGTGATGCTGCTTATAAAGTCAGTATTATTATCAGCTTGCAACTGATAAATGTGAAGTCTTTGAAAGATTATTTTGACTGTATATGCTTATTTAAAAAGCAAATAGACCATCCATTTTCAGCAGCACTAAGACCGGGATCTCCTGCCAACACTGAAAGATGCATTAACTAAGTCTTGTCCCAAAGGCCTGGATCTCAAGAGCCATGTATTCTAATTCTGTTTATACTTATTAAAAAGGAAGCAGTGATCACCAGGGCCTGACAAGGGGGCAGGAAGAATAGCTAAAGGATGTACAAGTGTTTACATGCACATGTGCATACATGCCTGTTCAGGCATGTGTGTATGAACACATGTGCACATGTCCATGTGTGTCCGTGTGTGTGTGCATATTCATTAGCATATAGTTAACAATCAGCTTTACAAAAGTTAAAGGAACCCTGGCTGATGTGACTCAGTGGGCTGAGCACTAGTCTGTGAACCAAAGCGTTGCCGGTTCAATTCCCAGTCGGGCCTCCTGCCTGAGTTGCAAGCCAGATCCCCAGCTGGGGGGTTAGGAGAGGCAACCACACATTGATATTTCTCTCCCTCCCTTTCTCCCTTCTTTCCCCTCTCTCTAAAAATAATAAATAAAATTAAAAAAAAAAAGTCAAAGGAGTTGTTTAGCAGATACTAAGCTGATACAGTCTTAGGCAGCCATGGCTTCTCAAGACCAAAGGGTTCTTAGGGTGACTTCTCACTGCCCCAGGGAGATGCGTCCCACCACAGGCAGCCCAGCACCCTCTCCCTTTTCAAAAGGGTCACCACCTGAGGCTTCTGTCCCCACCAATAACGGACCATGTCGTGAAAAAGTCAGAGGTGGGTTAGGCCAGAATGTGTCCCCCAAATCTAACCCAGCGAGAGACCCTCGGGGCCCCTCAGTGTGGCAGAGAACATTTCTTCTCTCACTGCAATTAGCCCAAAGCACCCGATCAAAGCCACAACACACCTGTAATATTGTCATAGCTCCGGAAATTCATTTCGATGTGGTCCCACTCGAGCACCATGCAGTTCTCCATGCTGGGCTGCGCGATGGCCACATACACGTCATTCTTGGAGTTAAACGTATCCACCGAGACCGACTGGTAGGGCAACGTCTGATGAACAACAAAATCTGGGAACGGGCGTTCAAAGAGAAAGGCTCCGTGAGATCTCCTGTGGGAATGAGTGACTGCCCCTTCTTTCCTTCTCATCAGTTCCAAAAAAGGGGGTAGGGGAGGGACAGCAGAACAGCAATGCAAACATCAGAGTGTGTTTGCCTCTGGGAGATTCCAGAAGGTTCTGGCATGCGCGCAAGTATCAGAGTGAAAGCACAGCTTCCAATACAGCTTCTTTGAGATGAACGGCTCACAGGTTTGGCTAAAGAATCTCACTGTTTTACACAAATCGGGTGAGACCTGGCTTTCACAGAGGCAAGATGGAAAGGATGCCACACAGCAGCCTTCCTGAAACGTGAACATCCCGCCAAGAAGAAGGGCGGCAGTGGGCAAGTCCACCGGGGGAACACCACATTTCTAACCTCTCACAAGAGCCCTGGTAGGAAAGAACCCTGTTTGGGGTGTTAGCTGCGGTGGGTCTCCAGCTTACCTGGCCACGGGGTCCTTTCGGCACCAGTTAGCACGCTCCCCAGCTCTGCATTACCCCGGTGCGAAACTGCCACGGCGGGTTCACAAAGAAAAGTCACCTCCCAAGTGGCACACAGCCTATTTGGAAACCAAACCCTCCGACACAGCCTCAGAGGTTCATAAAGGCCCTTGTGCAGGGAAGATGAGCATGTTTCCTGGTTCCTGGACCCAGGGCAGCGTGAATGACGGCTCGGCCTGGAGCCTGGAGATCTCCTGCAGTTTCAAGCACCTGCTTGACCCTTCCATGTAGTGGTAAGTTACTACCCCTCGTCCACAGCACTCCCCTGACTCACTGTATTAAATCTCGGGCGGGAACGTATAATTTCACCAAGGACCAGGCTGCCGTTGCTCTCAGGTGCACGGATAGTGAGTGGGTGGGGCAGCCAGAGAACCAACAAAGAAAAGGGGGAACAGGACACTAATGAAGTTATTCCTTTGGCCAGAGGGCCTTGAATGTGCACTGTTTCTTGGCAGGTTGAATGCGCCCAGGACAAAATGATAGTGGACATCTGGCTAAGGGAAGTCACTCCGATGAGGAAACCCTGGCTTTGCCCGTCTAGTCCCACACTGTCCTTAATGGCGCCCCTCAAGTCCCATCTCCTCTGCAAAGCCTTCCCTGACACGTCCAATCCACTGGACTCTTCCTAATTCGCTGGATGCCTAAGCAGGTACTGTTGTTTACACCTTATTACTCACGGTGACTGAATGAATCTTCAACACCTGACATCAGAGTCAGATCTGGGGCAATGGGACAGATCTTAGAGCCTTGAGTGATTCTCCGGAGTCAGAAGCCCAGAGAGGGTGCGTGTCTGGCTATGGGCACACAGCACGGGCCATCTGCCGAACAACAGGCTTTCAGGTCAGACGTGGGTCTCACACTTCTCAGAGGCCTCCTGGCACGACCCCATAGCAGCCACGCAAGAACGCACTCTGACAGGGAAGCCCCATAAAGCTATTACACAAGAAAGGCTGCCCAATAGCGAGGAGAGAGGCAGGGGCAGAGGTGAGGGCCACTGAACAAGTACTGGTGTAGGAAGCTGGTGGCAGGGGGAGCAGGGCCCGGTAGGGACAGCAAAGAGGGGCAGGCCTGAGGGAGCGAGGGTGAAGTGAAGCACTGGAGAGAGCACTGTGCCTGGAGTCAGACCATGGGAAACCAGCTCCTGCACAGGAGACACCCTGGGCAGTGCTTCCCTTTGCAAGGCCTCAGTTTACTTGTCCACACTATGGGTGCAATGGCGCTTACCTCCCACGCTTAATGGCAGGGGCACACATGGGGCAATGTTGGTGGGAACGCCTACTGCAGGACTTAGCGCACTGCAGCTGCTTCATGGTATGGAGTTAAGTTCTGAGAAAGGATGGTCACCTCCCCTGTCCTAGCCACCGCTGGGCTGTCTCTTGGGGGAGTATCCACCTTGATGGGCTTGAGGATCAGATGCCAGAGCTGTGACTCCACCTTCGGGCTGAGCGACCTTGGGGAAGTTCCTCAACCTCTCTCTGCCTTAGTTTCCTCATTGCAGATTATGCTTCACACTCAGAACTGTATGAAGTTACAGCTCGATGCACGTTAACTTTCAGAGGTGTCCCTCCCTGTGTGCGGTACTGCTGGCTCATTCTGAAGACCGAGGGGAGACGGGGGTACAGGGGAGGACAAGGCTGAACGAATGATGCTTGCAGGTGAAGCGAGAAGAGGGAGAAGCAAAGAGGAGGCTGCCCCTGCACTCTTGACAGCAAGGAGTGGCCAAGGGGGAATGGGGACAGGTGGCGTTGTGGACGAGGTCCCCTGCCCCCGCTCCACAAGGAGCGGACTGTCCAGAAGGGCTGAGGTTCTGTGGTAAAACAGACTGGGAGTCAGGTTCCCGCTGTCCTTGCAGTCGGTGACCTTGGGCAAGAAACTTGAGCCTCACACTCCTTATGAGGAAAATGAGGGTGACGTCTACGTCATAGGTGGTTGTGGAGACTAAAGAAGGGAGTGCGCCTAAGCGCTCACACAGAGCCCTGTTGATGGTCGTCCTGCACTAGTGTTCCGTGTGTAACCACACGGTTACACAGCCATAGCTCCGATTGCTAACATTAGGCTGCCTGCATGGAGGTATGGGACAGTCACAATGACTCCTAGCCCTAAACCTCTGCCAACACCCCCTAGCCACCACCGTTCATCCACCAAAGAGCAAAGCAGCAAACATCAGCCTCAGTTCTCTCCCGTTGGCACTGGAAGAACCAGTGTAGAAGCCGGACAGCACAGGCCTGTGACACAAGGCTCCCCTGGGCTCACGTGTCACCAGATGGGAAGTGGTGGCTGGCCCTGTCTGCATCCTCTTCTGCAGTTAGAAAAATGCCCTGGCTGGTGTGGCTCAGTGGCTTGAGTGCTGGCCTGCAAATGAAAAGGTCACTCATTTGATTCCTGGTGGCACATGCGTGGGTTGCAGACCAAGTCCCCAGGTGGGGGTATGTAAGAGGCAACCGATCCACGTATCTCTCACACATCAATGTTTCTCCTTTCCTCTCGCTCTAAAAAATTAAAATTAAAAGAAGAAGAAGAAGAGGACTCAGAGAATGCAGATGAGCTCTTTCAATGAGCACCAAGCCGCCACAGACACCTCCTGGACCTCGAGTGGCACTCACCTACCTGACCCAGGTCGGCCGAAGTTCCTAAACACGCGTGCGCGTGATGCCTGCACCTCACTTGCCCTCGTCCGTCTCCTGGCTGCACGCTGAATTCTCAGCAACATGAGCATCTGCTTAAACACGCAGGTCACTTAAAGTGCAGACCAGTCAGCTTTTTATGAACGAACCCAGAATGAAAAAGAGCCGCCAAGGAGGACAGCATTTAACAAATCTAGCTTTTAGTGTTCTGAAGGTCATTTATTTTCCCAAAACATCAGTTTCATGGTATTTTCTATAACCTGACTATCAGGCATAACACAGACTATGAAATCATTTGAATTACAAGCTGAATTCTAAGAAGACACGCCCCCCTACCCCACCCCCTTGAAGAAAGGAGGAGGAAGAGAAGAAAAAGAGGAAGAAACAGGTGAAAGAAAACCATCAATGTAGATGTGTTTGCGTGTTCAGTGGGCACCAGGAAAGGGATTCGAACTGAAATATCTTCTTCCATCCCCATCTTAATTTATCTTTCACAAGCGGCAAACGCACATGCTTGCGGAAAAGCTCTCAGAGAATGTGCATATTGATACGACATCAATTCACTGGTGTCTAAGTATTATTGGTATTCTCTGCAAAAGCCTGGCACTTCCATTCCCACCGGATTCGGTTCATGATGTCAGTGGGACTCCAGTTCAGGCATGGCTCCCGCTGGAATCCACAGATTTTTACACAGCTATTTATAGCACTTGCAGAAAATAAATTATCCATGATGCCTAGCCTATTGGGAGAGAAACTGCACACAAACGCATTATTTCTCTTCGCATTTTCATCAGCCCTGAAGTGGGGAAGCTAACAGGACCATTAGGATGCAAACTTCACTCCCTCCAAGGAACGCGGTGAATTATCCACCTCACACGGGGGATCACGAGCGGGTAACAGGGATTTTTGAGGTGGTTAAAAATAGACGGGTGGTTAAAAATAGACTTGAGCTGGAGGGTTCTGGCAGGGCTGTGATTAAGTGGAGAGCTGCACAGTCAGGGGTTCCTTCGTGGTGTTAATTCTATTCCTGCCTTCCGTCTTCCACCTGAAGAGCTTATTCCTTTCCTGAAAACTTGAGCTCGGAAGAAAACAATGCACTGAGAAGATGGGCTTCTTTGGAACCTGTTGGTGAGGATGCGGTAACAGTGCCCTGCCTGGAGGATGGGCTTTCCGTCTTCCTCACACATTTCCTTCCCCAGCCTGAGCAAAGATGATGACACGTGATCTGAGCAGAAGCTAGGAACCCAAAGAACTCCCAGTTTATTAACCTATGCTTCTACAAGGCAGGGACTCTGGGCACTGGTCACAACTTGGTTGTGCCTTTTCTTTTTTTCCATGATGGAAGAAACTGGGAGTAAGAGTTCATGTGCCCATGAGTCTTCGACACGGAGAAAACAATAACAGAGAATTATCCTCTCCCCGTCACTGGGAGCAGGGAGTGCTGATTTTTTTAATTTTAATAGGAAGCTTTTTAGCAAAGGTATATATGAGAGAGAATGCCCTAAAATGCGCTAGGGGCTCACACTGCCCTGTGGATTCTGGGTTTAAGACAGGTTTCAGGACCTGGCCGCCTCGGTTCCAAGCTCCGCCATTCCCATGACAATCCTCAGAGCCCGCTGGTTTTCATAACCATCCCCAGGGCTCTAAGGTCAGAAATCATGTTGTCTCACATAAGTTATTCCCAAGTCCCTAAGACCCTCAACAGCCCATATCATTTCTCTTGGAGTTTAGCAAACTGTTCATCCGTTATGGCCAGACACGAACAGAATAATGGAAAAGCTGCGGATTTCACCTGGAGGGTTAGAGAATGCTCCAGGAAAACTGGAGAAGAGGGAGACAGGAACCCTGATGAGCTTTGGTTTAGGCTGTACCCAATGGCCTTGAATGCCACCTTTGGGTACAAATCACTGACTTGACCTCTGATTTATTGCACTGCCCCACAATAACCTGCCAGCAAATAACCTGCCAGGGGCCTCTGCGGGCTGAAGGGCACCTGCCAATTACACAGCCCCAGAAGCCGCCACTCGGTGATGCAAGACAAGGGCATTTCCACCGGATTTCAGGCATTCTCTCAGAAAAGAACAGGACTTGTCGGGTCCCTTATTTACAAAGACCTAGAAAGAATTTTTACTTTGTGGGTGTTTGTTTATTTGGAGGAGAGCAGAAGGAGTGACCTAAATGGGATACTTTGTTCTTTAAAGTTCTTCCATCGTTTTTAGTTTCTGTCACTATTTTCCGAGTTTTCACTCCTGCTGCTCTTGCTGATGTGCCCCGAAGGCCTGCAGACATCAACTCTCAGCCTCCATGTCGCCGTTTCTAAGTCTGATGAGCAAGTTTCACACTGCGGATTGATCCCTCCTCCCTGAAGATCAGACATGAGCAGCGGTGACAACTGCCTCTCAGCCTTTCCCGAGGAGACCTCCCTGCTCTCTACAAGATGCACGAAGTGGAGGTCGTCAGCACGGTGGAACCTCAGTTCTCCAACTTAATTCCTTCCAGAACGCTGTTTGAGAGCCACGCGGTTCGAAACGCGAGGTGTTTGAGAGAACCAAGGCTTGACTGTATTTTAATTTTATTTTTAGAGCCCAAACATTGTATAAACTGAAAACTTGAGGCAGGCCCTAGAACATTTGTCCCTCAATATTAGTGTTTTCTTTTAACAACTTATAACTGTTAACTTCTATTCCTACTTGCCATTGGTTATAATTTACCTAGCTATCTTTTTTTTTTTTTCCAACCTGGAACTAAGAACACAATTTATAGATTTTAAAGCCTGGTATTTGTTACTTAAATTTCCAATGAAATTAATATAATTCAATCAAGAGCACAGTAATCAGTACCTCTCTGCACTGGCTTTTTATGGAAACCAAATTGTTTTCAAAATGTTTTTATGCCAAACTCACTAGCTTATACTTCGACCTTTGAAAAATAAAATCTTCAGAGAACTTGGCATGTTCTGAAGAGTCAACAAGACTCAAAATTAAAGCCAGTGCAGTTAACAAAAATCTTAACTGTTGAGATATTTTTCTTACCACATCAACTTATACCTTTTAGCAGGCTTAAATTTTGCCTAAAAGAATTTTGATAGAAAATTTCGACACCTACTTTTCTCCACCCCTTGGTGACCCCTTGTTAAAAAAGTAATGGATAATTCTAAACAGAAGTCCTTCATGACAGAAATTCTGAATACCTGTAGTTGTGCATTCGTAGTCAAAGCTGGTCACATCATTGAGCTTCTTCTCCTGATACTCTGGGGGGCCAATACACAGCACATCGGAAACAGTGGAATTTGTCATCTTCAACCACAGATACAACCACTTGGCTTTGCAGTCGCATTCAAATTTATTGCCCCTCAGGTCTCTAAAATAAATAAATAAATAAATAAATAAATAAATAAATAAATAAATAAAACAGAACACAAACACAGAGAAGCAAACACGCCTGAAAAGAGACTCCGAAATCATCAACATCTTGATATATTTAATACTTCCAAAAATGTAATTAATTTTTTTTCTATTTAATACACTCTATTTCTTGTTCTTACCCCTCACTTTGTTTAATAATTTTCAGTGCCTATGAATTTAACTCTATGGCCTAGAGAGAGCTTTCAGAGCTCACATGCCACCATTCTTCCAGACTCTGTTGAAACTGTCACTATGACAGGCTGCACAGGGGAGAGGTGGCAGAAGAATGCCACCCAACACAGGCTCTCACAAACAAAAGCAGGACATTGTGGGAAGCCAGTTTGTAGCAACACGATGGAAGGGGTGAGAGTCTGTTAGAACTATATCCGATGAGAAGTGACAGACACTAGAAGGTGAAGCACTAGCTCTGGGAAAGAGCCTAATGCTACAAAGTCTATCCTAAAATGGCAAAATCCAACCCAATACAGGCTAGATGCTGTTGTTTCCTGGTGGACACTACTTTGTCACAGAGTCTTTGACTACAACATGAAAGAAAGACAATAAAGGGGGAGAGAGTACTTAAGGACATGATTAAGTGGGGCACAATGACAGGCAGACATAAACTTGATTTTCATTACTTACAGTTCAATCAGAGAGTCTAAATCACTGAAGACGTCTCTTGGGAGTGCTTTTATGTGGTTATTGGCCAAAGAACTAGAACAAGAAAGTAGCATTTTAATGTGGTTATTATCTTCATGCCTTATTACTCTGAAGTCTCTTAAATAAAGTCATGATTTCAAAAAGAGCTCTAAACCTCTTCAGCACAACTCGGTTTCATTTCTGGCTCTGGTCATCAATACCGAGGTAAAGAAATGAGTTTAGTTATACAAAAATAACATGAAAAGTGGTGGGGGGCAATGTACACCTTTTATTTTGGTTTTAAAACAAGCATTTATTAAGCTCTTGGTATACATTTGTTAAACCTCAGGTACCACTCCTGTATCTCAGAATAAAATCCAAAGTCGCTTTGAGGGCGTGCAACACCCCCCATTGTTAAGTTTACCTCCATGCCCACCTACCAAAGGGACCTCATCTAAAATACCAAGATCCAGCCATACTGGACTATTTATTTATTTATATTGATTGATTGATTTTAGAGAAAGATGAAGAGGGAAAGGGGGAGGGGGAGAGAGAGAGAGGACAGAGAGGGAGAGAGAGAAACAAAAAGAGACTGATTTGCTTTTCCACTTATTTATGCATTCACTGGTTAATATTCTTATATGTGCCTGCCCAGGACTCAAACTCACAACCTTTAAGTATTGGGACAACACTCTAACCAACTGAGCTACCTGGCCAGGGCACACTGGCCTCTTTGTTATCCCTCAAACAGGAAAAACACAGTCCCAGCTCGAAGCCTCTGGGTTTGCTATCCACCTGCCTAGAATGTTCTTCCCCCAGGGACCCCACAGCTCACTTCACCTCTCACAGCTGTCATCAACCATCTCCTCCTTCTCTGACCTCCACACATCTTTCTCTCCAGCTCTTTCTTCACTGCATGACTGTTACTTGGCATACTATACCTTTTATTTATCTGTTTAGTTACTGCTTATTTCTTTTATATGTAAGCAACATGAGGAAAGATTTGTGTCTGTCCACATCTGTATCCTCAGCTCATAGAACAGTGCCTGGTTTATAGTAGGTATTCAATAAATCTTTGTTGAATGAGTGAATTATGCACTAAAATAATAATGGTTTTTTAAAAAAGATATAAAGTTTGGTGCCAAGAAGTTCCCTAATGGTCTATTTAAGTGAATTCTATCACTTGTGATGTTAAGAAAGGACTCAGTAAATATGCTTTTACCTAAAGACTTTCACCTCTAACCCTAACAATAGTATAAAATCTCAATGAACCACGTCTAGGAAATGAATGATCAGTTTCATTTTCTCATTAACGAACGGTGACTAGAAACCATGCTGCATTTTTGCTCTTAGTGTTGAAGAGCTTTCTAAAATGTCCTAGCCCATCTCTATTTCCCAGAAGCAGACTGGCATGAGCATCAACTCGTACTCTGATGATTCAGGGCTTTGCAGTGCCCTGTCATCGTCCTGCTAAAGATGAATGTCCACAGGGCCAGGCTGCTGACGTTGAAAGATGCTGGGTGTTGAAATGATGTACATCAAGCCTGTGGTTTCCCCCAGGCATTCTGCTCAACTATGAGTCAGCCAAGAAACTGATGCCTACATTTTTTCTTTTACACATGAGTACAAAGAGCAAAACTCTAAAGGATAAACATAAAGGCAATTCAGCACCAACCTCTTTAAGTATATATGCGAAATCAGTCTTTTGTAGCATCAGAATGACCCACCCCAGAACGAGGAATTAAAGGCATGGGTACTCCTTCTTAGACTCAGCTCGAGCAGAAAGCTTTGAACGCATTTTTAACCAACCCTTTTTGCTTCAAGATACTAACAGAATATGGAGCGACTCCTTCCCTTAGTAACCACAGGTGAATTAAAATACCATTTCATGAATTTTTAAACCTGTCTTTCCTAAATGATTTATCTGTACATTTTTAAAAGATGTTGGAAAATAGACTAACTATGTAATCAGATAGCACAGACTCTAGAATATGTTTCTGTTTCTGAATTTTAAAAAGAACTCTTTGTCTTTTTTTTTTCCTGGTTAATGGATGCTTTACCTGAAAATAGAATCTTTTAGCTAATTAAAGGTTATTTATTTAGCTAAATATTTTCAGTTCCTTGAAATGCATTGTGTTAAAATGATAAGACTACACGGAATGGTCCGGGTCATGAAAGCACTGTTTAGCAACTCTTCCAAGTGTTCCATTTAGATTTCAGAACGCTGAATTATTCACATGGGCCAGCCACCCCACTCACATTAAGCGCCTAACATCTTCCTTTCCACTTCATTTTATCTTCGAATTCATGGCACTTACTTCATTTCTAAAACTACTTAACAGCAACCCGTCCCTTGGGCTTTACAGGACTGCTGGAAAGCAAATGTCCTTCTTAGATTTTAGTTACAGATTGGCACTGCTCTTTCAATGCTCTGAAGCCTGACTTTTGTTTCTTTACATATAAATGCGGCCCTGTAGGTGCTGGAAAAGTTCACAAAAGAGAAAAATCAGATATGTAAGCAAATTCCAGACAGTGATTTCCTTAACCACAGGAGTGAACTTTAGAGAGCTGATGTGCTCCTTCTGCTGAGAAGTTTACAAAAAGGGAGGGGGAAGGGACACATGGAAAGATCAGTTTGTTCCAATAAACTTTCTTTCTTCTTCTTTTTTTAATCTCAGTGTTTTCACAAATGGAACCACAGCACTCTACAGAATAAAGAATCCCTTTTCCATCTGACAATTTCATCTACTCTAAATCCTGTCTCGACTAACTTGCACATTTCCATTTTTTTTTTATTATACATGTTTCCCAGACTGTTTACAATTCCCTGAAAAAACTCAAGTTCATCAATGCCCCTCCTAACATCTGACGTTGTTTCTCATGAGTAACATAGAGCAAAGACTGCCAAATTCTATATTTTGCAGCTAATATTTCAAAATGACACCAAATACTCCTAATTAAATTTCCTCTTAGAGTTGATGTTCTATTCTAGACTATAAAAATATTTGAAACCCTGGTTCTGTGATCCACTTAGTCAACTGAAAGAACTATAAAGAGTGCTCTGCAAGTGTAAGAAGTGTTTTCAAGTCTTGATTTTTACTATTTTTACCACTCATTAGCTCTACTGTAATTTGCTTATTTAACATTGTTATATCGCTGAAATTCTATTAAGATTGTGGAATTAAAGTCTTCAACAAACTTCAGTGTCATGCTAATTTTAGTTTATGCATACTAAATGTAAGCAACCATCAAAAATACACATTGTTTTTAGTAAGCAACCTTCAATTATACAAAAAAGGAGAAGAGCAATCTATTAAATGTTTTCATTAATTACTACACATGTCTCCAGCCTGGGGAGTCCACTTTAAAAGGCACCTGACTTGCCCAGAAGTAGGGTCCATATGGAAAATCCAGCTCAGTAAGGAACCCATTGGTCACCAGCAAATCAGAAACAATGTCTGATTTGGGGATACAATGGGGAGATCAAAGTAATATCCGTGAAAGAGCACCAACCAGGATGGCCAGAGTCTAACGGAGCCAGCAAGGAGGGCTATGGGAGGAGTGAAGAAGAGATCTGAATAGCTCCATGGGGGAGTTAGAACTGAACCTGGACTTTGAAGGAAAAGCACATAGATTCCGGGAGATCACAGGCAGGAGAAACAGCATCCAGGGCAAGAGAAAGGCTGCAAGGGAAAGCCCAGGAATGGACTCCCTGGGAGCCTGGGGTTCTGAGGACCTTTAGGGGCATGAGGTTGGAGAGCTGGGGAGAGGGGGGTTCTGTCGGTTAGACTGTCAGATGGCAACATGAGCTAGGAGGGGTGTGTTAATGCATCTGATACACTCTGGACCCAAACACGGGGCTCCTTTGCTCCTCCTGCATTTCGCGCAGAGAAGAAGGTGACTCTTATTGTATGTACATCTGCTACATCCACATACGGTTGTTAGTGCAGATGCACAGCATCACACACAAGTGCAGTTATGCACACACATAGAGAAGTCCATGCACCCATGGGCACATATATGCAAAGCTATTCAAACATACATGCACAATACCTGCATGTGCTCCCCTGTTTTCAGACCAGGGACCAGAGCCAATTGGTTGAATGAAAGTTGACAACTGGGCAAACTCAGGCACCTGAGCTTTGCTTTAGGCTCACAATCTACCCAGAGTATTTGCTTAAAACAAAGCCCCTCATTCCTGACTTCTGGGAACTGGGCGTCTCTGGCCACAGCTGTTCCTCTCCAGATCCCCACAGCTGTCTTCTCAGCAGACTGTCTGGCCACCCCAACTGCCAAGGCTACTCAGCGACCCATGGAGAAAACTGAGGCTTCTTAATGAGCAGAGGAAGGGAATGATGTTGTTGTAGATGATGATGATGATGATGATGGTAACAATGCCAACCATCCTTGAGCGTTTATCTGGGTGATTGGCTAAATGCTTTGCTAACCTGCATTATTAACCCACTATGTGTGGTAATCCTCTGGGGTCAGTGTAATCATCCCCATATTTAGGATGAGAAATCAGGCTCCAAAGGCTGTAATAAATGATGGCCTTGAGATTTGAAACCAAGTCCATGTGACTCCAAGTCCACTGTCTTAGCCTCTCCCAGACTGTGGGGATTTGGCATCTAGGCTGAATTTGAAAAAATAAAATAAAAAATCAAGTCTTTTACAGGCAGAAAAGCAAGCCTGGGGCAATAATGACAACAGGACTCAGACGCTCTCCAGGACAAACTGTGCTGATCCGAAGTTTAAACTCCCCACTTTGGCCTCATTGCCTCCTCTGTGAGCCTGAACTCAGGCAGTGCTTCTGCCCCATAGAATCCCAGAACCAAGCGCTCCCTGAGCCTGGGGACAGGCACGATTGCCTATGTCAGGGTTTGACACAAACAGTACCTCCTGAGATGCTGTTATGAATCAGGCAGCACTGGCTGAGGGCACTGCCACTCCCGCCCAATGCCACATTCAAGGCCCTCCACTTATCTCCCTTCTCTTTCCACCACACACAAGCTGCTGAGACATGTGGTCTTACCCAGACACAAAACACTGACCACACAAATGGGACCTGGTCTTGGCTAATACGTGGCTCTTACCAAGACAATGACTGTTTACATTTTCATAAACACAGCCCCGATTTTTTCCAGTTTTCCACATTTGAAAAGTGTGTGCATTTGCTTCACTCTGATATGCCAAATCAAATCAATCTGTTTAATTTTTTTCTCCAGAAAGCTATTAAAAACCCGGAGAGCTTAGCTTAAGCCACCGATTAATCCAACATAAAAGAAAAAGCTATTTGCATTCAAATGAGACGTGTAGAATGAGGAAATGTCTCTATTTGGCTTTGTCCTAATTCTGACCCTGCATTCCACATTCTTCTATGAGTCCTGTGGGCCTCGGTTCCTAAATCTGTGAAATGGGGGTTCAGGGGGCACTGTGCAAGATAGCAGAAGGCTCACTCAGTGCCTAGCCCTGTGACTGGCACAGAGCAGGTGTCAGTTTCCCTCCCCCTCCTCCATCACTCCCATAGAGTCCCCCCCCACAGCTCTGAGCGCCCCCTATGTGACATGCAGGCATGTGGTCAATCATAATGATCCAGAAGGATGGGGAGGGTAATAAAGGCAAGTGTGTCTTTATTATCTTGGGCTGGTGACTGATGAGCAATATAGAAACCTCCAGGGCAAGCTGGAAATTAGTTTTATTCAGAGGATGTTAACACTTTGGACAAAACAGAGAGAGAGAGAGAGAGGGGAAGGGAGAAAGGAAGAAAAACAGTCACCAGGAAGTGAATCCGACTTTACTCCGTAAAGAACTGAGAGCACTTTTCATAGGACTTACAGGTGAGTCAGGTCACGGAGGCCACGGAAGGCGTTCCTTGAAATGGTTTCGATTTTGTTCCCTTCAATGAACCTAAGGAGAAGAGCAGAATAATTAAACTGAACTTTCTCAGCTTACCATCTCTTAACAACTGATCTTGGTATGTTTCTGGAACTAGATCTAGCAACATTTGTCAGTTTTAACAATTTGTTTCCGAAGAGTAAGTCAGCCGCCCCAGGTCCCAGGTGGGGACAGGCGTGTGCGAGCACACGTGCATGTTCCCCACGCTCTCCGCAAGCGGCGTGGCCGTCCTTGAAGTGAGAGCTGGCTCTGTGGGTCAAAACATCTTGGAGACAAAAAGAAGAAAGGCGAGAAGCGCTCAGTCTCTGCAAGCTTGGAGTGCTCCCAGTCAACCCTTCTGACATTTCACGGCCTGGCTATTCATCCTTTTGTTAATATCATTGTCCCCTGAGGGGAGCCCACTGCTTCACGCCTCCTTCCTGAAGTCTTGGCTGAGGGAGAATTCCATTAAGCTTGGCTTCTGCTAACTTTGAGTTCCTCCTGTCCTGCAAAGTCTGATCTCTGAACAGACTGTGGACGAGGCAGGGTCCTCGCAAGACCCCCAAGGCACTAGGGAGAGTATAACCACATTGAGTAGGGTGTGAGCACAGGACCCTGCAATGTAATTCCGGCCCTACTTGAAAGTCTTAGTGAGAAATCCAACCACTGCAACCATGCCCCAGGGCCGCAGAGGCCTCCAGCTTACTCTATGGTATCCCATTTCCTTAAATGGAAGAGGGTCTTTGAAGAGATGGTGCAAGTGAAAGACTTGCAACACGATGCCATTAGTGAAACAGCGCTTGGTTCTTGCACTGAGAACTGGCTGAGGCCTGCTTTTTTTTTTTTTAGTTTTATTGTTGTTGTATTACATCCATCCCCTTTTTGCTCCCCTCTGTCCCCCTCCCCACCCACCCAAGTCAATCCCACCTGTTGTCCATGTCCATGGTTCCTTTATAATAGGTTCTTGTCTAAACTGATCCCTTTTCTTGCCTCTGCCTCCCCCCTCCCCCCTCCCCCCAACCCCTTGTCTACGGCCACACCACCCTGAACGTGCCCGATCTCGTCTGAGGCCTGCTTTTTAAGAGTCAGGGGTCTGTTCAATGATAGACGTGAGTATAAATGAAGCTAACCTCCTCCTTGCTCACCTGGACAGGAAGCCGACGTGCTTGTAAGAGAAAACCAGTAGCTTCACACTCCCTCCCTCCATCGCCTGTTCACGTGCTCTGATAGACTCCAGCTGGGCCTACTGCCTCCTCCCCACCTGCCTTTCCATGTTAAACATACTATCCCAGTGCCATGAGAGCATACATATTACGTGCACTCTGGAGAAAGAAGTTCAGAAACAGCCTTCCCGAGGACATAAAATCAGCAGAGGACTTTCTCAGACCCAGGATGTGTCTGGAATTCCAACATCTACAATACCTGTCCACCTCAGATAAGGAAGCAGGGGCTCCGCTTTAAAAATCCCTCTGAATGCTAAGTAAGGAAATCCCATCTGATAGCAGGATTAATAGTATTACAAAGTTACAAAAGACCAGGATGAAAGAATTTAAGGGGGGAAAAAAGACAGGAAAGGGGGAAAGACAGAGACCACAGGGTGGGCAAAGCTCATTGCTAGGGAAAAACTACACATCTGAAGAGAGAAAAATAACCTCTTTTTGAAAGGAGAAGAAAGGAAATTAGACTCTTGTCAGCAGCTCACCAGAGATACTGCAAATGGGACATAGGCCAACTGCATTAACAACATGAAGTTGTATTCCCATATAGGGAGACTTTATTTCAAAATAAGTAACCCCCAGAATCCTTCGGCTTTATTTCTGGCTAATCAGCAAATCCATGCCCAGTTATGAGAGGTAAAAATATCCAACACAATTTCCAATTGTGCTTACTACACGACAAATTAAATGTCAGCAAAGAATGAATATTTTCCCTTCTTTGTTTCTTTTCTTCCTCTTTGTCCCCAGCCTCCTCCTGTCCCCAGCATGTTTATACACAAGTAAACTACAAAAGGTCAGTGCTGAAAAGAGAATGGGGTTTTCTCTAAGTACTTTAAGACATGCTGTTCGGCCCGGAAAGCAAGACAGCGATTCCACGGACCTACCAAATGCTCAGCAAATGGGCAAAGCACAACACTTACAGGTATTCGAGATGAAAAAGTCCAGCAAAAGCGTCATCCCGGATGACTGTGAAGGAGTTAGAATTCAGCAATCTGAAAATAAAGGACAGATTTCAATACAGACATGAAACTGGAACCCCATAGTGCAGTCATTTCTGTTTCTTTCCCTACGTTCCGATCTGTGGGCAAACATGGGCTCTTCTCAACTGGAGACTGGCCCATCACATGCACAACCCAACTCACAGATGCTCACAGAAAATGGTAAGCGGGTCCCCTTTGGTCTGCTCTTCTGGTCACCCCCCTCATTCTACCCTCTCTCGCCTGTGGGTCTCAGTAAATGTGACCCGAGAACTGTTGTTTCAAAACATTCTAATGCCAGCACAGCTAAACAGCCAGGGAATGCTCTGTGATGTACCAGCAATCAGAGAATTAGAGATCTTAAAGGAGCTAACCCAACTCTATTTTGGGAGAAATTTGAGCCCAGAGAAGTTGCAACTTCACAAAAGTCACACAGCTGGGAGCAAAAATACTACTATTACTACTACTGCTGCTACTGCTACTACTAATAATAATAAAATTTAACTTAATTTCATTAAAAACCTTTCTACTATAATATACATTCCCATGAGAGGGGAAAAAAGTTTAGGAAACCTCCCAAAGACTCTTTATCATCAAATAGTTGTTTTTTAATCGAGTCGCCACCTAAGTACTTGGTGAAAGTTCATAGTCTCTATACAATTACCACTTGAGTCCATTTGGTAAGTTACTTAAAACTGTATCTCTATCATATGGAAAGTATATTTTAATAGGACTAACATCTCCAAGAAATTTCAGAATATATATTGTTTAATTGTGATCTCATCTCAAATTTAAGAAACCAATACAGATATGAAGAGGACCTCTGTACTCATGACCTTGCCTGTCACTGATTAGCTTTTGCAGGACATTTCTTTTGATTAGAAAACATCAGCTGAGCCAGGCAGCAGGGCATGCCCTAAACACTCACCAAGGGCAGCTGGATGCAGAGCAGTTAACGAGTGTGGGTTACAATTCTGGCTCTGATTTTGAGCAAGTTACTTAACTTCTTTGAGCCTTAATTTTCTCATCTGTCAAATGGGGAAGTAAAACTGCCCTCCTTGTAGGGATAATAAAATGATTCAATAAAAATTTCGCAAATAAATGCATAGTACACTTTCCAACAGTTTCTGTATTCAGTCAACTAGAAATACTGCCATTTCCAGGGTAACATTAAGAGTTTAAACTGTAGGTTTTCTTTTAAAGTCAAGGGAACAGTTCATTTAGGTGAAGTTATGGTCAGAACTCAACGTAAGCCCCGGCTGGTGTGGCTCAGTGGATTAAGCACTGGCTTATGAGCTGAAAGGTCACCAGTTCTATTCCCAGTCAGGGCGCATGCCTGGGATGAAGGCCGGGTATGCAGTTGGAGGTGTGAGAAGTATTTCTCTCTCACATCCATGTTTCCCCCCCTCTCTCTCCCTCCCTCTCCCTCCTTCTGAAAACAAATAAATAAAATCATTTAAAAAAATTCAATGTGTCCATGACCCCAGCTGCTAGAGATGGGAGTTGGGACCTACAATAAAGTTCTTGAGCAAAGCTTGTGCCAGGGAAGGTAAAGCCAGTGAGCCAAGAGCCTTTGGACTCAGGTTGGTAGCAATGCCACGGCCCAAGTTACAGCTAAGATCCAGCCATGATTTACTCATGGAGTTTGAGTATTTCAGGAAGAGATGACACCAAAGGTGCAGAGATCGCTCCACCCAGGACCATATATCCAGGACCCCCATTTTCAGGGAGAACTTCCCATACTCACAGCAGCTGCAGGGAAGGCAGATGGGAAAACATTCGGTCCTTGATCTCCGAGAAGGTTCCGTTCACCAGGCTCCTACAGGGAAAAGAGGGCCACAATGAGGCCTGGGCTGGATGGCTACAGGATGGATCTTCAGCCTTATCCTCCACCTACACTTCAAACGCATCCACTAGGGAATGAGTCTTAAAACAGTTGGCCATGGGCTTCTCAGGGTAGGGAACATGAGAAGTCAAGTTCCCGTTCCAATGAACTGGATCAATATGAAAACTAGTCTGAATCACAGAAACTTCTACTACCCATCCAGCTCCTTCCACAGACATTATCTCGGCAGGTTTGAACCAATCCTCCACCTCCTTTTTCTTAACTACAGGAGGCCCGGGCTGCAGATGGGTAATTATTTCCCCTCGGCCCATGATTCTGTTTGCGCAGACACAGTGTTCATGTTGGCCAACGCAACTCCGGGGTAGGATTAAGCATTCCCCTTGGGAGCCCATCTCTGAAAGGCACTCAGAGCACTTCTGATTAAATGCACCGTGAAAGCCGTGGGGAAAAACTCAGAGACACCTGAACTTGAATGTGCAGTGGGAGGCAATGCCATTTGCCAGATTTAATGGTCAATGTGGGGGCAAGAGACTTGGCTCCCCCATCCTTTCTGGCCACAGCAGGACCTGAACACATTATTTCAGAATGACTTCAGTTAGCCTGCAGATCAGTTAAGCCACTGCCGGTCTCAAGGATTTAACAAGGGCAATTCTAATTTCTGGGATCTTCCATGTCACCAGATTTAGCAACATTTGGAACCGAAAAGGCCCCCTTTCCCTGCCAGTGAGGGGCTCCTAACTTTCTAGAAATGCAAAGAGGACACCCTTCACTCCTGGGTCCAGGCGCCCATGCCTTGCCAGGGGGTTGGAGGCAGGACAGTGTAGTTCCAAGAGGAAGTGCACTGAGCCCAGCAGCTTCAGCAGGGAATTCCCTGCCCCTGCAGCTGAGCGGGCATCCCCAGCACCAGGGCCTGCAACACGGGGCCACTTCCCCAGGAAACATTTCCCAGCCGTAAGGCGCCAGCCCAGGAGCCCCTTTCACAGCCATTATGAGAGCTGGTCGTGTGGCCTGAGAGGCTGTGTGTGGGCAGGTTGAAAGCATTCCTAGCAGGTGGATAAAGGATAGGGAGCCTTTCCCATCAGTTCCTCCAGCGCTGAAAAGGCTGTCAACGTGATATGTGGTGCAGAGACCAGCCAGAAGAGATTGTGGACTCAGGGCAAGAAGTCAGGCTGACTTCCAGCACCTGACCACTAGGCTGGGTGCCGTCAAGCCCTCTGTGTTCTCTTCCAGGTCACAGGCGGCAGCGCCCCTCCACCCCCCACTTCCAGAGGCTGTCTGACTTTACCCAGGTTCTTCCCAACCTGAACCGTGGAGAGGTCAGCACGAGGCCACGGTGTAAAGCACAGCCCGAGACCTGAGGTGGGTGAGGCCCCCTCCCGCCCAGGCAGACTCCCTCCAGCCAAGCTCATAGCATTTGCCTGTCCCTACACAGCCCCTCCCCCAACATACACACGTCCTGTCAAACTTGAACGCACCCAGGGATCACCTGGGGACGCCGAATGCAGACGCCAAGGCTCCACTCCAGAGCCCTTGCTTGGCTCAGCGCGGACCCCAGAATCTGCCTTGGCACAAGCTCCACCAGGTAGGTGGGTCTGATGCAGGTGGCCCGGGGGCCACACTTGGAGAAACACTGCCACAGGGACTTGTCCGGGCTCCCAGACTCTGCGTCTCGGTTCCCTCCATCCTCCCCAGGGCCCGAGACTCCACCCACGTCCCACAGCGCGCCCCCACCCAAACATAAAGAAACACACGGGGGAGTGGGGTCAGGGTGCGCTGTCCCAGGGCCAAAGCAACTCCCTGGCGCCGGCAGGCGCAGGGTGGGGCGCGGCGGGGGGCTAGCGGGGTCCCACTCACTTACAGGGAGCTGATGTCGCCGGGCACGACCCTGGGCACCCAGGAAGAGCCCACGCAGATGATGGACTCCTTGGTACAGCTGCAAGTGGCGGGGCAGCGCGCCAACCGCCTCACCTGAGCGCTCGGCTGGACCCAGCACGCGGCGCTCAGCAGCAGCAGCAGCAGCAGCCGCCCCGGCACCCGGTCTCCGCGCGTCCGCAGCGCCATGCCGGGTCCCCGCACCGCGCCCCGGTCCCGACCCCCGCCGCCGCCGCGCCCCGCGCCGGGACCCGGCGCCGCTGCAGACGCGGGCGCCGCTCGCTGCTCCGCGGCCGCCGCTGCTGGCGAGGACGAGGGCGCAGCGGGTGTGGGAGGCCGAGCTGCAGCCGAGCAGCATGCTGGCCGCCGCCCCCACGCGGCGCCCCCCCACCCGAGCCGGGGCTGCTGGGCGGCCGCCGCTGCGCCCGCCGCTCTCGCGCCCGCCTGACATCAGCGCTCTCGCCTGCAGCCCGCTCTGGCCAATGAAGACTGCGGGGCGGACGGCCGCCCCGCCCCCGCCGCGCCCCGGGCCGACACCCCCTCCGGACCCTCCCGGACCCTCCCCGCCGCTGCGGGAAGAGGAAAAAGTTGGGTGACCTTGGGGAACGGCCGACTGAGGACGGAGAACCCCCCGGGGGCCCGCTGAGCGGCGGGGCAGCCGATGCCCGCAGTCTCTCCCGCGGGCTCTTTCTGCCGGGCCAAAACGGGAAGGGGCAAAAGTAGGGCCAGGGGAAGTGGCTTGGTGACTGGGAAGGGAGATTTTCGTCCTGGGTGCTTTCAAGAGTGCAGAATTGTGAGCAGCCTTTATTAATGTTTCAGAGAAGAACTGAAACGAATGCTGCCCAGGAGTTGGGCCGGGGGGTAGTTTTGCTTGTCTTTTGCGGTGGGGCTGTGGGGTCTGGCCCTGGTTCCCACAGCACGGGAGGATCCCCCAAGCCAGCCACCTTTCCCTGCTGAGGGAACGGAGGAAAGAGCCTGCTAGGGCAGCGTGCGCCCCTGCTACTCTGGGGCCTGGCCGGCCTGCGGCTTGCTGCAGAGCTAAGACACCCGCGAAAGTTTCCCCCATTCAGCACACTCTCTGGCACCCAACCACCCCAATTACACGACAGGAGTGCTTCGTTAATGGAGGTTGAGGGCGTGCTACGTTCCAGGCGTTGCGCATTTATCTATGCCTGATCCCTTGAGGCAGGTCGCACTTCTCTCCTGAATTTACTGGGGAGGAAACCGAGGCACAGAAAGCACCAGTGACTGGTTGATGGTTCAGGGGTAGGGCAGGGCAGCGTTGGAGCCTGGGATGGGAACTGGTTACCAGTTCCTAATGAGCCCCTCTTCCGTCCTACATGCTTGCTGCACTGAGCTTGAATGCTATTACCACAAGGTAGTGCCAACTGGGGAAATCAAAGACAATGGCCAAAACAGAACCAAAATGATGGTTAATAGCCTAAACTGTGGACCTTGGGAAATCCAGGGCACCATCACCCAGCTACTACCAGGGCAACCATTTCCTCTGTTCAAATAGAGGCAGAGAAAGCAGTACTCATACAAAAGGTTATTATTACTGTAGGAATCATCATCACTGTCCCATCTTCAGCCATCATTCTGAGCAGGTCTCAGGCTGGCCACTGTGGGAGGGGCAAAGAGACAGGCCCTCCTCCTCAGGGAATTTGAAGTCTAACTGGGCAGATAGCCCTGAAGAAATACCTGCACACAGTACACAGGGGCCACAAATCGACCCACAGGGTTCAGGAACTGGAAGCAAGCTTGTCACAGGTAACCGCATGGAGGAAGCGGACATTCATCACAGAAAGCACTTATCCCGCACCTAGCCTCTATGTGAACCAGTCTACGTTTGTCAGCATTTAATTCTCACATCACCCCCTGAGAAATGGGTCCTTCCTATCTTATAGGTGGGAAAATTGAGCTCAGAGGTGTTATGTTCTTGCCCAAGGTCCTCAGGACATAGTGGGACGATCCTTCTCCAGAGGTGGCTGCTGTGTCCAGCCCTCGAGTCTGCGTAGGCCAGGGCTGGACAGGTTGGGATTAGCATCCCAGCATGCCACTCACTCACTGTGTGATCACATGCAAGCTGTGGCCTCTGTAAGCCTCAACTTCCTCACCTGTAAAACAGATAGTTGTACGCGCTTTTGGAGGATTAAATGTAATCGAGAATGGAAAGCACCCACTGCCACACAGGAAGTGCTGGGTGCTCAGAATCTGAGTGGTAATGGGGAAAGGGAAATTCTCAGCTAACCCCATGGTTGTGGGGAACAGACAGGGTTGGGGAAGGGGCTTGAAAGGAGATGAGTTTTGTTAACCTTTGTGCTTCCTTTATCATCAAAGACAAGGACAAAGTCTAGCACAGTGGTTCTCAATCAGGGGTGACACTTGGCAATGTCTGGAGAGATTTGGGGTTGTCACAGCAGGATAGAGGCTACTGGCATCTGGGGTAGAGGACAAGGATGCTGCAAACCTCCTGTGATGCACGACAAAGAAGGATGCAGCCCAAAATGTCACCAGTGCTAGGCAGGTAGACCCAGGTCTTGCATCCTGGAAAGACCCTTGGCATGTGGAATGCCAAAGATACAATCCCTGGTCATGTTGCCCCTCTCAGCCTCCATGTCCTCATCTATAAAGTGGGAGTAACGAGACAACGGGACCTTCCTTTCTCTTCCCTACCTAAATTAACATCATTATTACTACCCTTGCTCTCCCCAGGCCAGGGCTCACTCCGGCCCATCCTCTCCAACCTGCAACATGAGAAAGTCCCCAACAGGAAAGCTGCAGAGAGAAGCCTTAGGTAGCAATGCTGGCAGGGTTGGTGTTTGTTTTGGCTCTGTTAGAGACACTAAGTAAGTGCTTGTAAATTATAAGGTGCCATTTATACATTCAGATATAAAAATGGAAGTGCAGATTACTTTGGTTTAGCTCCAACATCTTCAGCCATTTGGGGGTGGGGGTGGGAGGACGTAGTAGACAATCAGAGAAAATCTGTTTCCAAGAAATAACCGTTTTTCAAAACGTGAAACTCCTTGTTCGGAGGTACACTTGAGTGCTTTCCATGACATGAGCACATACGCACCCCTGCAGGGGCTGACATGGTGCCAGCTGCAGTGGCAGCTCCAAGCCTCGTTCCTTCAGTCCCCAGCTCATTTAACCCCTTGCCGGGTTGGTCAGTATTGACCCAGAGTCTACTAGGGTTGGGTTGGCTTTAAAATCAATGGGACATCAAGAATCCTCCCAGGTTTTAGCTTGAGCCAGGTGGTAAGTAGAGGCACCATTTTTTGAGATGAGGAAGCCTAGAAGCGGAGAGGGTTTGGTGAAGAGAGAGGGATGACAAATTTGGGATCGAAGATGTTGACTCCGAAATGCCTGGGATAGTTGGTCCGAAGGAGGTGGGTTACTGTTAAGCTGAAATGTCTGGGAGGCATCACGTGCAGCTGAGTTGGCAGCTAGAGGACCAGTGGGACGGTAGGAGGAAATGGGAGGGGCGGTAGATGGGAAACCTTTGTACCCGGATGAAATGTTGGTTCCCCCTCAGTAGGCCTCCGTGTAATGTTGGTTGGTTGAGTGAATGAATGAGCGAATGAATAAATGAATGAGAGAATGAATGAATGACATTTTGGACATAACAAACATTGAAGAGAAAATATTTCCCCAGTGCCATCAGTAAGGGAACAACAGACATCTCACAAATAAGGTGAATCTAGGAACACAGCAGTTGGGGGAAATCTATTTTTAGACGAAATTAATCTTCAAATACTAAACCAAACTGTAAATCTCGTAAGAATCTCAGAGACCTCATCATGCTTCTCATCTCGCGCCCCTGTTTTCCAGCCAGGCTCCACTCCCATCCCGCAGCTGGCCTTCCCGCCAGAACTGTAAGCTTTGGAAAGCTTTCACTAATATCTAACGCTTCTCTGGCTCGATGCTTGTTGTAACAATGGAAGAAAAATATTCATACAAAACCTCAAAGGCACTCAGTTTGAATGGCTACAAATTAGATTCCCTGGGGTAGGAAAAATAAATAAAAAACAAACACCATCTTGCCCTTTTTTTTTTTTTTTTTTAATCAGAAAACTTGCCAACCCCTCTTTGACCACATCACCCCAATATGCCGCTCTTGTGGTTGGCGGTTGGTCAAATGTAGATGCCATTTCTGGCGTCTTACCATTTCCTTTCTTCACAAACTCCATGCTGGAGAGGGTAGGGCAGTCACAAAGCTGGAGCTTCTCTGAATCTGCCTCTGAGTGGCCTCTTGATTTTCAATCATGCTCTTGAATGGCTGCCTGTGGATATCTCATGCTGTTTCCTAAATCAGCTGAAAGGCCCTCAAGCCCCTGTCCATGGTTCCTGGTGACTTTTGCCACCTCCTCCCCCTGACCAGTGTAATGGACCTTGTGAGATATTTGTCACCCAACCTCAGCTGCCCCCTCTCATGACAACAGGACACAATTTTGCTGGGGAGGAAATGGCTCCTTCTCAAAATTCAGGCCATGTGGCTTACTTGATGAATACTCCCAACTCCCATGCACGTGTCATCTAGACTAACGCATTCCAGAACATTACATTCTCCCAAGCCACAGTGACAGATTTTGTGATGGACACATCACCCAACTGGAACAACCCTGGGAAAGGTGAACTCCCTCTCTGCTGGAGCTAGGATGCCTGTCTTCTCCTGTCCTCAGACATTGCTGCTCCTATTTCCCAAGCTTTTGGACTCAAACCAGGACTTGCACCATCGCACTGTGCCCTACCACTTCCTGACCCTTAGGCCTCTGGACTAAGCTGAATTGTACTACCGGTTCTCCTGGGTCTCCAGCTTCCAGATGGTGGATTATGGGACCTCTCAGCCTCCATAACTGTGTCAGCTAATTCCCATAATAGGTCCTCTAATATATATCATCTATATAATCTTATTGGGTCTGTTCCCCTGGAGAACTCTGACTAATATATCACTTTATATTTATAAGACAGAATGCCTTTAGCTATGTTCCTAGTTCTAAGAACTCAATCATAGTTGGGTTGAATTGATTGGAAATACACCTGTGAGTCACAGAGAATGGGTCTGATTAAAGTCAGTTCCCTAAAATAAGGCCAGTTTTCTAAATAACAAACTTTCACAGCCTCTCATTTACAAGTCAATATGATAATTTTATGGGAAATCTCTTTGTTCTTCTCAGCGGACTTAGAAATTCTACTTTAGAACAAGTTGCTCAAGGAGTATAGATTTAACTTAAATTCATAATAATGGGGCTGTAAAGATCCTCTAAGGTCTTCCCTTATCCATAAACAATGGTTAATTCAATGCTTTGCATCCTCAAAAGACATATATTCTCTCATGATTCCTGCCACTAAAGCCTGTGACCTCTGGTCCCAACTTAATTGTCTTTTTCTTTTTTAAAGATGTTATTTATTATTTTTAGACAGAGGGGAAGGAGAGAGGCAGAGAGGGAGAGAAACATCAATGTATGGTTGCCTTTCACCTGCCTCCAGCTATGGACCTGGCTGGAGACCTGGCTTGCAACCTGGTTATGTGCCCTGACTAGGAATCAAACCAGTGACCTTGGGTTCTCAGGCCAGTGCCTTATCCACTGAACTACATCAGCCAGGGCTTCAACTTAATTTTCATCAAGGCAAAATCAAAGGTTTTTGGGGCTTACACTTTTTCCATTCTACAGCATTTGAGTTATTCTGTGCTCTTGAGTATGCCCTCTGCTCACCCCACCACAGCCCACATCAAAATGTGTTCTAAGGGAAATATCGGAAAAGTGTCCACATTGAATCCCAATATTGTGCTGTTTGCTCATTGGGCTGCTCTTCCCAGGGACATTTGTGTTTGGACATCACTCTCAGAAATAAACTAAACACCAAGGGGGGATTTCAGAGAGTCCCTGAAATCAGAAGATGGACTAAGGCTACCTACAATCTGGCAATGGGTCTCCCATCTCCACTCAACTTGTGTCTTAGAGGAAGGCTTGCCCTGAGAAGTATCCAGAACTTATCTTCCAAGCTCCCACCTTGCCCCCAGCCCATGTCTCCCTTTCCTGAGCTCCTCAGAGCCCAGTACTAAGAAATGCTGGTGCAGTGAGGGCCCCATGCAACGTGCTATTAGAGGGCCTAACTTGAATCTCAGTTTCACTGTTGATCACCTTGGCAGGTCTTATCTTCCTGGGGCCTTGATTTCCTCTTCTGAAGATGGAAGAGGACAGTGTGTGTCTCTTTGGGTTGCTTGAAACCAGTTGAAGAATGTGAAAATTCTTTATAAACAGTAAAAGTTTGTCAATGCAATGATTAACTAGTGGGTCTCTACCTGTTCATTGACAAGCACAATGAAGGTACAGATATGGATATGGATATGGACAGATATAAATATAGGTATAGGCATGAGTATGGGTATACATAGAAAGAGATTTGGCTACAGAGAGATAAAACATGGGTATAAATATTGATAGACATAAATATAGACAGATACAGGTATGGATACAGATATAGATCTAAGATAGATATTTAAATATATTTCTCTTCAGGAAGCTTAACACGTACCCAAGGAAATAATGTTATTCCTTGTTGTAATAGCCTGCTGGTGCCTTGAAAGTGTCTTAGTTCTTCCACAACGTATTTCCACAACCCAAGAGATAGAATCTGCATTTATCTGAACACTGGAAAGTTTTCAACTTAGTATAATTGTTCAACACATATTCTTGAGTGGCTCCGCAGAGCCAAGTGCTATGCTAGACTCCGGGTAACAGTGGTAGACAAGGCAGACGTGGTTTGTTGTGGATTCCTGCGGCCCCAGCCTGCCCTGCTTCTCATGCAGCCAGTCCGGGTGGACCTCCTCTACCCTTGGATTCACAGCCCCCAGGCAAGTGGGCAGAAGCTCAGGAGCTCATCCAGGGGCCAAGGTGAGGACCCTCCCAGGTCTCCTTACACCAACCAGGATAAGACCAGCCCCACCACTACACTGAGACACATTTTCATCTCTTAAAGAACCTCAAGACGCCTTGTTCTCAATCCTTAGAAAGACCCTGGAGCTTGGCATGTACATGGCTCCCAAAGAGCGCGGATTTAGTAGGAGAGTCACTGACGGGTCATTTCAGCAAGGGCAAGGGGTATGTCCACTGGCCTGAATGCAGCCCCACTGGAGCAGGTATTTCAGGAAGAGGCGGTTGTAAATCCCAAGCTGGTCCTCTGCAGGCCAGCGTAGCTCCAGTCAGACAAAGCCTTGCTCTGTTTAAGGAAAGTCCCGGAGTGTTTCTATCTCAAGGGCATTTCCCGTCTGTGGCAGGGGAGGGGGGGTGAAGTAGCTCTTAAGGGTACAATGAGAGGATCTGCCGTTGCACAGCAGTTTCCCACTTAACAAGGACTTTCACCCCCATAATCTCAATTGTGGCCTCCCAATCACCCTGGCAGAGGCATTTCCAGAGGAGAAACTGAGGTATAGACAGGTTAAGTGACCTACCCATGATCACGCAGCCAATGTCAAAGTGCCAGAGGCCACAGTGAACAGAGGTATCCTACTCTGTCACCATGCAGGAGGGTGTTGGGGTGAGGGCTAGGGGAGACATTGGAAAAAGAAGGTGTTGATGCCTTCCACAGGATTCGAGAAAGCAAAAGCCCTGCCATTTATTCCCCTCTCTTGCCCCAAGGTATTTAAAGGCATATCTTTTTATTTTCCCCAGCTGCACTGTTGGTGGGGATGGAAATTGGTGCAGCCGCTATGGGAAATAATAAGGAAGTGTCTCAAAAAATTAAAAATAGAACTACCATGTGATCTAGCAGTCTCCCTACTGGGTGGATGGCCAAAAGAAGTCAAGCCAGGATCTCAGAGAGGTACCTGCAGTCCCATATTCCCCGTAGCACTATTCCCAATAGCCAGATACGGATACCACCCCAGTGTCTGCGGGTGAAGGTACATCTCTGATGTTGGACTGTTGTCTCAAAGCAACATTAAACATGACTATTTTCTACAGGCCCTCGGGGGCTGGGTCTTGGTGATTTTCAGGCCCCACATGACCTACGAGATAAACCTGTCCAAATATGTCAGGAAGCACCAACTGAGTGCGAAAGGGCGAGCGGCAGAATGAAAACCCTCCATGAATTTCCCCTCAATGCACATGTCACCTGGCTTGAGACAAGAACCCTCAGGAGCCTGAGAGGCTTGCTCAAGGGTGATAAGGGCAGAGAGAGGAAAAGACATAGTCACATTTGGAGATCACAGACAATCCCAGAAGCCTCCAGACCAAAGAAGGACCAGCTGGAAAAACTGCCCCCAGCCACCCTACACAATCATCCTCCATTCCAGGACAAGCTGCAACAATTCCTCAGGGTGTATGATCCAAGACAGCACTATTTATTTTTATCTTTCATCCTCTGAAAGGAATAATAGGGTTCATCAATAATGTCTTATTTTTAGACTCATCTGGGAAATCAGGACATTTGCCACATGAACAGCCTTCCCTCGGATCGATGTTACTATAATATTTTGGATAATGTAATTACAGCTGGGCTTTCTCATAAAAACCAAAGGACCCTTGGTGGCCTTTCTGCTATGTGGGCAGGCCACTGGATAGGCTTCCAATGGCCAGAAGATGGCCAAAATTGGTGCTGTCAGACCAGTTCAAGATTCCGTATTTCTTCACCTGCCATAAATGTGCTCAGCTCCTGGAAAATGAGGTCACTCTTCCTTCTGGCCCTCTCTAGGCTCTCTTGGGACTCTGGTCTGCAGTGGTGTGCTGTTTAAGATCTACGGGAAGCAGAGGCTTAGCTGGAATTGAAAATACGAAAGGTTTCTTAGGGAACAACACCTGTAACACAAATCGGGGAGAAGTAGGTCAGGGCCTGGAAGCCATCGGTCTGTGACGCAGACCCCACTCCTCAGTTAGAGGAGTCCCTCACTGGGCAGCAATGGCCGTCCTGTGTCACCGACCTACTTAGCCGCAGCCCAGGGGTTCCTTGAGGGAAGTAAATTCGGCTTGCATCAGGAATCTTCAGCTTTGGAGAGGTTGCAGAGGAGCAAACAGCTGGAGACTGGCCCCTGGCCTTGCAGAGACATCTGAGCTGTGATTCCTCAGGTCCGCAAAACATGGTGAAAAAGGCATTCGGGCTTTCTTTGCCAGTTGCCATGCACGGGGAGGAACTTGGTCAACACCGGTACAGCTCTCCTGGCCTTTCTGGGCCCAAGAGAATATTAGCAGTGACTTCTTACTTGAAATTCACTGCTAAACAGGAGCTTAGACCTGCTACCTATTGAATTTCATTTTTCATAGTTCATTGGTTGACTCAAGAAACATCTACTGAGCACTTTATGTTGAATTTTTATTTATTTTTTATTAAAGTGGAGTTGCCATCAATATCATCATAGCTTCAGGTGTACCACATAATGATTCCACATTTATATGCCTTATGATGCGATCACCACTCTAAGTCTAGTAGCCATCTATCACCATGTGAAGTTATGATAATGTTATTTCCTACATTGCCTGTGCTCTCTGCTACATTCCCATGACTTACTTGGTTTATAACTGGATACTTGTACCTCCTATTGCCCTTCACCTTTTTCACCCTTTTCCCCTCCTGCTCTGACAACCATCAGTGATGGAGCACTTTCAACACACATCTATTGAGTTCCTTGAATAGGTCAAATCCTGGTTGAAGGACTGAGGTCACAAAGATTCCTGACGCTTAAGCCCTGCCCTCAAGGAGCCGGCACTTAAACAACAGATAAATAAAGAAATTATAATTCATGGCAATTGCTGGTGAAAGAAAGGCACTTGGGCTTGATCAGTTGACAAAACTGATTAGAGGGACGCAGTGGAAGTTGTTAAAGAGCTTCAGCCCTGGCTGGTAGCACAGTGGATAAGGTGCTGGCCTATGAACCCAACAGTCGCAGGTTCGATTCCCAGCCAGGGCACATAACCAGGTTGCAAGCCAGGTCTGCAGCTAGATCCGTGGCTGGAGGCAGGTGAAAGGCAACCATACATTGACATTTCTCTCCCTCTCTGCCTCTCTCCCTTCCCCTCTCTCTGAAAAATAATAAATAAAATTAAAAATTAAAAAAAAAAAAAAAAGAGCTTCAGGTCTTTCTGGACCTAAGAGACTATTGGCAATGATCTTTCATTATAAATTCACTGCTTAACCCAGAGGGCCATAATGCACAGAGGGCAGAGTGCATGGCCAGGAGTGGCTTTCCAGGGCCACTATCATTGGATCTGGGCTTGGCAGCTGGGTAGGACCCTAACAGATACGAGGAGAGGGCCAGCCTGCATGGAGGAGATGGAATGAGCAAAGCTGCGGGTTAATAACCACAGCAGGAATGATAGCTGACACTTCTAACGCCTGCCTGCGCCAGGCCCTTTAGGTAAGTTTATCTTACGTAAGACTGGCAGTGTCTCCGCCAACACACCGGGGAAGAGGCTCAGGCAGGTTAAGTAACTTGCTGTGGCTGGCACAGGCGGTGGCAGGGGCAGGCTTCAAATCTGGGTTTTCTGATCTGAAAGCCCTTCACCACCCGATGCTGTCCCCTAACCCTCGTGCAGGTGAATTTGAGACCAGGGACGCTGCTGGCCAGGGAGAGCATGCAGCAGGGCGAGGAGGAGGAGGAGGAGGAGGAGGAGGGCCTCTGAGGGAGAAGAACGGTGGGTCTGGAGCAGGGTTGTCTGTGGAACATCTAGCGGATGTGCCCAGGAACTAGGTGGAGATTTGAATCTGAAATGCAGATGGGAGACTGGGGTTGGGAAGGAGTGTGGGGAGAGGCATGGTGGGGAGGGCTCATTGCTATGGTGGTAGGGAGGGACCTGTTTATTTAGCAAGGAGAGCAATGGATTGGCTTAGAAAAATACTATGAGCATGAGACTCCAAAGGTTGGCTAAATGCCTTGTAGAAGGGGAGCAGAATCTGGTTTCCCAGGAGTGGAAGTGGGATAGGAAATATGGAAAGAGAGAGGAAGGGGAGAGGAAGGCCTGCCAGCTCTATGATTCTTCACTGTGACTCCCCAATCTTTGCAAAAACAACCCAAAGCACGCCTGCTCAGGGTGTGTGTGTGTGTGTGTATGTGTGTGGGCACATGCACGCATGCACTCGTGTTTAAATTTTGGTGAAAACTAACAGTGGAGCCGTTCACGTCAGGCCCACGCAGGTGAAACAGAGACTCTGTGCTCAGAGCCAGGACCAAGGCCAAGGGACCCTGACAGTCATCCCGGGGAATTTGCAGAATCCTGGGCAGGGCTCTGGCCTTTCACAGGCTGGAGATTCAAGTCACTCTATCAAGTTCTGCACCAACACAGGGAGGCTCTAGCTAAGCAAGGGTGCGGGTGGAACTTTCACGGCCACTTATTGAAGCTCAGTGGGGACCAAATCCAGTGACGGAGAAGGCAAAGGACGGAAGAGAGAGGGGAGACAGGTGACAGGAGCCGTGGGAGGAGCCTGGCTCTGCCCTGAACCAATTGTTGGGCATTAGATCAATCAACGGAATTTACCTCAGGTCTCTTAACAGGAGCACCAGATCCCACAGCCTCAGAGCTTTGCATTTATGAAGCTCTGGGCTTTGGGGAGGAATGGGTGGGAAGGTGGGGACAGCAGGACGACCTACACGTCCTGTATGCAGAAAGGGCAGACGCAAGGAGGCAGCTTCCAATGCTGCTGAGTGCTGAGGTTGAGCAGGTCTTGGACTTACACTTGCCCACTGAGGTGGCCAGAGGCAGTGCCCTCTGGAGAGCTGTAGGGCCACATCGCGGGTCTCCTGTCTGGGACATTATGCATGCTCACAGTTCCTTTTTTAATAAGGTACCAAGCACAGGTATGCTCAGTTGGAAAAGTGCCTCTGTACCTAAGCTGAGTGGACAGCCCTGACGTGGATGTGAGAGAGGCACATTCTGTCCTGGCTGCTGACCCATTTCTCCACGTCAGGTGACAGGAACCCCCACGGCTCAAAATCATGGCCCCAGGGATAATTAGGTTCTGGTCAAGCAGTTCTCGGAAATGATGCTCTGCTCTCCTGAACGGATGAAGCACTCCTGGGAGGCCGGAGGGATGTGATCTCAGGTGGGGAGTCGCCCTTGGGTCACTCTGACTTTGACTATTCCAGCTGGCTCTCCACAGCCACCCACCCCCCACCCCACCCCTGCCAACTGCACTGTCTTCAGCTGAAGAGGACATCGGGCAACTTCGGACACAACTTCATGAGTCCAGGAGAGCAGACTGGGGCCCCTGGGAAGATGGCCACCTCGCTGATAAACTGCCCTCACCAACTCAGATGCCACTCAGCAGAGGCTCTTCCAGGTCTTTCCTCAGCCATGTCAGCTTCAGCAAGGCCTTCGCTGCCCAGCCCGTCTAAAACAGAACCTCCATCACCCTCCACCCGTTCGGGCAGCTTTTTCTTGGTAAGTGGTCCCCACTACTTAACATAGTATGTATTCATTTCTCGGCAGCTTAAATTAATATGACTGTTCTCATTAGAATGGGACTCGCATGCCCTGGCCGGTGGCTCCGCTAGTGGGAGTATCGTCTTGTACATCAAAATGTTGAGGGTTTGATGTCGGGGAACATACCTAGGCTGAAGTTCGATCCCCGCTCAGTGCGCATATGGAAGGTGACTGATCGATGCTTTAATCTTTTCTCTCTCTCTCTAATAAATAAATAAATAAATAAAATCAGTAAACATATCCTCTGATGAGCATTAGAAAACCATTTTTTTAAAAAGAAAGAGAAAGGATGTACCTCCATGAAGGCAGAAGCCTTTCCTGTCTCATTGCCTGCTCTCTCCCGAAGGCCCGGAAAAGCTCCTGGCACTGAACAAATAAATACTCGATAAAAATTGCTCAATAAATCCTGGAGAATGAGTGGATGAGCAACGGCATTGAGATGGAATGTTAGAGGGGAAGCCAAGGGCAGAGATCATGATGTTTAGTTTACTGTTCTAGTCCCATTCTCTTATACTACCCCTGACACATCACAGACTCTCACATACCATTCAATTAATAAATAAAAGAAGAAAGGAAGAACCCATGTCCATCCCAGTCCCCTCCCCCACATAGTGTGACTGTGGAAGAGTCCCAGGCTGCATTGGGATTTGGAGAACCTGGAATGGGCACTGATGAAGAGGAAAACTGTACAAAGAGAAGCCAGGGAGAACCAAAGAGGCTTGAGGCCCCTGGAGTCATTTGAATTTGGTTTAAAGTGAGGAGGTCCCTGTCATGTAGCTTGAAGGCTGGGTTCTGAAATACTGCTTTGACCATAGGGTGTGACATCTTCATCTAAGAAGGATAGACTCTGTCACTAACTGGCTCTACGACTTTAATTGGTTAACCTCTCTAGGCTCTATAAATGGTTATATGAATGAATGAATGAATGGTAACACTGTGTTGTGGGAACCTTCATTGGTTCAAATATTCGTGGAGGTAGAGGGCAATTAAATTGCAGAATTAGGTTGCCTCAGAGATGTTATTCTAGGAAAGCTTGCCATTTGTGATAAGATGGGTAGATCTTGAGGGTATTATGCACTGATGAAGAAAGAAAAATACCATATGGTTCCACTTAAATGCGGAATCTAAAAATAAAACAAACACACAACAAAACACAGATATAGAGATCAGACTGGTGATTTACCAGAAGGGATGAGAGGTCAAGAAAGGGCCGAGTAGTGAAAAATCAAATGCATAGTGATGCGTGGTAAGTAGACTTACAGTGGAGAACACTATGCAGTGTATACAAATACTGAATTATAATCTTGTATGCCAATTCTACCACAATTTTTAAATTGCAAGCAAATTAAAAAAAAAACCATTCTAGTGTTAACCATCTGCATTTCCATCTTTCAATGCATAGAGGAAATTTCTTCACAAGAAATCAGATGTATTTAAAGGCAGCAGGGCTTTACTCAGAAATTAGTATATGAATCTGATTCTCTATCCCTTTCTTTTTGTACTGTCATCTTTTCTAGTCAAGTTCCACCTTAGCCACGTTCTCAGCTCAGAGTGTCAGGGTCATATCCTGTGTTTGGATGGAGACAGATTCCTCTTCTGGGCAAAGAGGTTCAAATCTGGTGGGTCTCACTGGGTTTCTACTTAATAAATCCTGTAGGGTTGCTGGAATTATCTCCATTAACCAGCTAAAACTTGGCCCATCACCTGTCATGAAAAGGACACCTGAAAGTCGCAGCTACCACCAAGTCATGGGGGTCCCCTGGAGCTATCTCATTTGCATGATGACTGGGCAGTGTTTTAGTGACTTGAAATCATTAAATTAGGCAAGAGGCTCATCTTATCTTCAAAGTGTGCCCGAATTGCTTATAAGTGTTTTTATTAGATTACGTACCGTAAACTTTCATTTCCATGCAATGTACCGCATGAACTGTTGACTGGCTTTTCATTCTTCTTTACCATTCCATGTCCCTGGTTTTATACTATGGTGACCCTCAGCAGCCAGGGGTGGGATTGAAGGAAGTAATTGACCACCTAGGATTTGGATGAGTTTTCGCCAAAGGCGAATTTCACTTAGACCACCTTTGGCGTGTTGTTACCGGCCTGAGTGAGGACTCGGGCCAAGAGCTGTGCTTTTTTCTCCCTGTTTGCTCAAAACTATCCCCTCTGCCTGCAGCTCGATGCCTTCCCACATCCCACTGGCCTGTGCCCTCACTTAACTGAGCCCTAATGATTCTCTGGCCAGTGGGAGGGACAGGTGGGACAGAAGGGCAGCGGAAGGGGAAGCCGAGACATTTCTTCCCCCTCTTTCCACCTCGTGTGGCATATCCTGCCACTTCAGCCCACCATGGTTCCAGCTACTTCTTTTTTAAGTATATTTTATTGATTGTGCCGTTATAGTTGTCCCAAATTCCTTTGCTTTTGCTCCCCTCCACTCCCGCCATCCTGCTCCCTTTAGTTTATGTCCATGAGTTGTACATACAAGTTCTCTGATCTCACCCTTTCCTCTACTGTTCTGAACGTCCCCTATGTTGTACCGACCAATTGTTTCCTAATCCCTGCATCATTCCCCCATTTCACCCCCCTTCCCCTTCCAGCTGATCACCCTTCCAATGATCCCCATACCTGTGGGTCTGGTCCTATTCCGGTTGTTTGCTTAGTTTGTTTTTGGTTTCATTTTTATTTTTTTAGGTCTGTTGTTGATAGTTGTGAGTTTGTTGTCTTTTTAATGTTCATAAAATCCTCTTTTTCTGAAATTAGTTCCTGAAATATTTCATCTGTTCATGGCTTGGTGGTGATGAACTCCTTTAGCTTTACTCTGGGAAGCACTTTACCTGCTCTTCCATTCTAAATGATAGCTCTGCTGGATAGAATAATCTTGGTTGTAGGTCCTTGCTTTCCATCACTTTGAATACTTCTTACAAGTCCCTTCTTGCCTATAAAATTTCTTTTGAGAAATCAGCTAATAGTCTTATAGGGACCCCTTTGTAGGTAACTTGCTTCTTTTCTCTTGCTGCTTTTAAGATTCTCCCTTTATCTTTAACCTTTGGCATTTTAATTATGATGTGTCTTGGTGTGGTCCAATTTGCATCTAGCTTGCTTGGAACTCTCTGTGCTTCCTGGACTTGTATGTCTATTGCCTTCACCAAATTTGGGGAGTTTTCCTTCATTATTTTTTCACACAAGTTTTCAATTTCTGTCTCTTTCTCTTCTCCTTTTGGCAACCCTTACAGTTCAGATGTTGGCACATTTTAAGTCATGCCAGAGGTTCTTAAGTCTCTCCTCATTTTTCTCAATTCTTGTTTCCCCTTTCTGCTCTGGTTGGCTGTTTATTTTTTACTTATGTTCCAAATCATTGATTTGAACTGTGTTTTCCTTCCCTTCATCCTTGGTTTCATATGTATTCTCCTTCATTTTACATTGCCTAGCCTTCACTTCTTCCCTTCCACGTTTGCCATACTTAAGCATATCTATCAAGTCTGTGAGCATCTTTATTGTCAGCATTTTAAACTGTGCAGATGTTAGGCTGTCTATCTGTTTGTATGTTAGGTTGGCTATTTCTCCATCACTTAGTTCACCCACAGGGACCTTGATCTGTTCCATTTTTTTGAGCCATGATTCTTTGTCTCCTCAACTTGACAGGCTCCTATGTGCCTCTGTGTCTTGGGTAGAGCTGTGGCACCTGTTACATTGTAAGGGGCAGAGCCATAGGTATTCATCAGTATAGGCGACCCCTTTCACCACATTGTGGCGCTGTATGTGAGGGTGGGGTATCACAGGGAACAATGCTGGTTGCTCAGCACTCACCCCTTTTCCATGCACTTCTCCTGCTTCCTGTATGGGATTGGCACCTCTAGCTGTTTCTCTGACCATGGTCCTCAGAGTGGGCAGGTCTACGGATGTTCTAGGACCGTGGGGGCCTCTAAACACACAGACTCTGCTGAGAGACGGACAGTTTCTTCCTCTGCCTCAACCCCCAGTGGTTTTCACAGTCTGAAGTTGGGTGGTTTCATTTCCACCGCCCCCTCCTCCTCCCCCAGCACTGGGACCGTGAGCCATGCAGCCTGGTCTGGTGCTGGGAGCACTCAACAAGTGTCCTTATTATTTTTTTAAATGTGTGACTGCACTTTCTGCTGGTCAGTCACAGTCCACAGTCACTGCCCTGCCGCAGCTGCCATGCCACCAAACCACTCCACTAAACAGTGCCCTCTCTGTCCCAGCTCCACCCCTCCTACCTGATGAGTATTTCTTTATATATCTTTTGTTTGTTGGACTTCCATGCAGCTTGATATTCTGGGATTTCTGGTTGTCTCTAGTTTTGAGGAAGATATATCCATTTCTGGTTGTGGAGGGAGATACAGAATGTCTACCTAGGCCTCCATCTTGGATTCTCTCCCAGTTCCAGCTTCTTGTAGGTGACCCTGACCTGAGACCACCACCTCCTCCCTAGGAGCAGTGATGGCTTCTTGTGGCTGCCACTCTCTCGGTTGTTACTGTCTCCTTTTGACTTCTTAGCTTCTCTGTATGTGCTATAACGACCCCCTTTAAAACTTCTCTTTCTGCAAATACCCAAAGTGATTTCTAACAGCCTAGCTGGACCCTGATGGGTACCAGTGAGGAGAAATGATTGTAAGTAGACTTTGTAAAAAAATAAATTCTTATTTCAATGATACTATCACTGCTCCAATTAATTATGAAATTCCCTTGTCATTGGGAATTGTCTTAAAACCAAGTTTTTAATCCCAAAAAAAGAGCACCAGTGTATTGACTTTCTGGAGCTACTGCAACAAATTACCACAAATATGGTGGCTGAAGACAAAGGAAATGTCCTTGTTCTGTAGGATAGAAATCTGAAGCCAGGGAATCAATAGGGTCATGGTCCCCCTGAAGGTGGGAGGAGAAGCTCTTCTGTGGTTTTGCTGCAGCTTCTGCTGCCTCTGAGGGTCCCATCTCTGCCTTTGTCTTCAGATGTTCCTCTGTGCTCCCTCAGATCAACCTTGCCTCTGTCTTATAAAACACTTGTCATTGGATTCAAGGCCCACTTGGGTAAAAGTAATCCCAGATAATCTCATTTTTAGTTATTTATTTATTTTTAAGTTTAATCCCATTGCATTTTTTCCATACCAGTTAGTTCCCCTCCCCCCAGTAATCACCACACTGTTGCCCATATCCATGAGTCCGTTTTCCTTTTGGCTCAATCTTTCCACCCCCAACCCTGCCCCCACTGTCATCTGCTCTCCATCTATGAGCCTGTCTCTGTGTTGCTTGTTAGTTCAGTTTGTTCATTAGATTTCACATATGAGTGAGAGCATATGGTATTTGTCTATCGCTGACTGGCTTATTCCACTTAGCATGATGTTCTCCAGGTCCATTCATACTGTCACAAAGGACAATTTTTTTTCTTTTTTACAGCCGAGTAGTATTCCGTTGTGTAAATGTCCCACAGTTGTTTCCGTTTTAAGATCCCTAACTTTACCTCTGTAAAGATCCTTTTTAAAAATAAGGTCACATTTATGGGCTCCTCAAATTAGGACATAGTTCTTTTGGGAAGGAGACACCATTTAACACCATACAGTCAATTTTATTGCTTTATTGTCAATTAGCACACACATCCATTACTCCACTTGATCATCAACTTCATTCTCAATGCTGAAAGCCCAACTTAGCTATCAATGTTTTTTGCTAGTTTCTAATACTTAAATCAACATTTAAAACATTTACATCAACATAAAACATGTTCTATGGCAAATAATGTAAACCTCATCATAGCAGCATAAGTAGAGAGAAAAAGTGATTTCCTAATAACCACAAAAGTTGATTAATAGAAAGTTATGTTTTGAACTTCCTTTTTCACTCTGGCTGACTCCTCCAATCAGCAGAAAAGGGATTTGGGTTTCTTCATTTGAAAAGTATGCTCAGTCCACTTTATAGTCCTCTGCCCTCACTCAGCAGTTGCTTTTTCTGGTTTTAATCCAAATATATGTTTTCTTGATTATTCTTAGTACACATGCATCTGCCAAGTTAAATATGGTGAAGACAGCTATTTATTGGTCTTGTGATATTTTTAAAGGTTCAGGGAGGTTCTTCAGAAAGGCATAATTTTTCACAGAATCATCTAAAGCCTTAATTTATATCACTTCTCTTCTCCTGGCTCAAGTCAATGAACAACAGTGACGTAAATGAAGACTGTAGATGACTTTACTGAGATTAAACTCCAGTTATTGGTTTGGAGCAAATAGATTCCTTTACTGAAATATAGCTACACTGATTAATGCTCACCAAGAATAAACTGAAAAGAGCATTAGATGTAGAAATAGAACAAGTAATTGCCCTGACTTTGAAAAAGATGTGCTTTGTAGAGGAGTCCAATTCCATATAGTTTTTCATGTGAGGTAGAAGCAAAGTCCTGTGTAGATTATTTGTAGAGTCTTTAGAAAGTGAAAAAAGGGTGCGGGGGTGGGGGGGGGGCTGAGTTTTAAGAGCACACCCTAGTGACCAGTTAGGCAGTGCTTCTCCCCATGGCTATAGAGGTGCAAGTTTGCCTAACAAAGCAGAGATATAGAAAGAGATTTTATGCCACATTAATTAAAATGTAAAGAAGAATGATCCCCTAAAATCTTCTCTCTCATTTCCTTTTTAAAATTGTGAGTAACCAAATATGTGACTGACTATGCAAGGATATGGATTATTCTAGCGAAACACTAATTGGACACATATTTTATGGAACTCATAATAGACTTGCTGTTGATGATTTAAAGCTACCAGTCATTGGACTGAGGCCATTATATTCATCTCCAATATTTACGACAACCCTGCCTTTTCAGAGATAAGGAAATTAGGACTCAGAAAAGCAAAGACTTTACCCAAGGCCACAGATAGAATTACCTCAATTCCAAAACGCCATCGAGTGTGGGACTCACCATTGATTTCATAACTGCTTTATAGGGACCAACAAAAAACGTACTTCATTAAGTGTACAGCTCCCTTGTAAGATCAATTGTGCCTTCAAAAACATTAAAATTTGAAGAGGGGAAAAAAAGAGCATCTAAAATACACAGAAGTGTAGGAGAGCATCAGGCCGAAGGACAGGCTTCATAGCAAGTTTCCTCCGGTCCCAAGACCCAGGCTCTTTCCACAGCAATCTGCTCACTCTCTGCTGTGGGCTCAGGGCCAATGTTAGCAGGTTACACTTAGAGCTAGAACCAATGCAACTAAACCGCATGTTTGTTCCTCTCCATCTCTTGTTAGCTTTTCTGTAATCCTCTATCAGACACCATTGATTCATCCACATCCTCTTCATCTGCTTCCTTATTCTGCAAAGATTATGAGCTAGACCCCATGCTGGGCCCTGACTGGTCAGGAAACTTACACATGGGTTGGAGGAGATGAAGGGAGGGGAGGCAGGGATGTTATCAACTAAGCACCCAAACCAACAAGAGGCAGAGCTGGGAAGTTCTCAGTGTCCTGGAAGCCTCCCTAGGGATACCTGATCATGGATGCCATTCTGGGATCGAGGTTTGAGAAGAGTTACCTTTGTTAGGACAGAAAAGAAGAGTGTGCTCAGCAGAAAGAGAACAGAAGATATACAAGGAAGTAGAAGCAGACCAGTGTTACCAGAATACAAGGAGTGAGGAGGCTGGCAAAATGGCAGGGCGATTGTAGAGAGTTTCAAAAGCCACTAGGCCATTGTCCAGAGCAGCATATAAGAAGACAGACTCTGGAGGCTGCCTCCATGAGTTTGAGCCCTCAGTCTGTCAGTTATTAGCTGTATTTTAGTAGCAAGAAGGTAACATGGTCAGGTTTGGGTTTCAAACATTCAATCTAGCCACTACAGAGAAAATGGATAGTAGGGAGGAGAGAAGCTGCAGTTTAGCCAACTAGAATGTTTGCCATAGGCCTCATCTCAGACTACTCTCACCATCCTTCCCCCGTCACAGCTTTCAAACCCTGCAAAAGGAAACTCGGAAGCAAAAGCAAGAAGTCTATTTTCGAAGAATCGCAAGGAAGTTAGAAAATTACACAACGACAGGTTTGTTTGTTTTTTAACCTGTAGATATGCTAAAGTTGCCAACTTCCTTTTCATCTGTCCATGGTGAAATAAGAACAATTTTTAGATGTGATATTTATCTCCACATCTGTGGAAACCAACGTTGCCCAAGTCAGGGGTGAAGGCACTCTGCTGGGTAATCAAGCACTGTCAGGAAATGCTCAAGGACTCATTTATTTTGGGTATGAGAACTGGACAAGGTGATCCTGTTCCCGAGTTGTTTACTTTTGTTGTTATTTTATCTCAGGGTGCACAGTGTTGTATATATTTGCCACCTGCGAGGCATGATGGGTACACTTATTCCTAGTGGAGATGTGCCAAGTGTCAGGTTTCCTCTTACACTCCCTGTCCCTCATTCCGTTCTGCCACTTGCAGTGCTGAGGGGCCTTCTGCTCTGCACACTCTTCTCTGGTCTTTTCTGGCTCCTCTTGCCATGTGAGAGACCCTCAAGAAGCAACCTGAGCTCTTCTCTGGTCCATGGGCTTTTGAACAGCAAAAATTCGGGGACATGGGCAAAAGTGGTTGGAAGGCTTCTGGCAAGATTCAGGGTCCTAGTAAGAGAGTGGAGTGAATTGAATAGTGTCCCCAAAATCCACATCACATGGAACCTCAGAAAGTGACCTTGTTTGGAAATAGGGTCTTTGCAGGTATAATTAATTAAGGATCTTGAGAAAACATCGTCTTGGATTTAACATGGGCCCTCAATCCAATGGCTGGTAGGTATCCTTTTAAGCAGAGTTAAGGACACAGGAATACTGAGGAGATGATGTGAAGATGGAGTAGAGATGGGAACCATGGGTCTACAAGCCAAGGGAGGCCAGGAGCTAGACGAGAGGCTAGAAGAAGTAGGGGAGGATTCTCTCCTAGGACTTTGGAGGGACCATGGCCCTGCTGGCACCTTGATCTAGGACTTCTGGCTTCCAGAACTATGAGAGAATAAGCTTCAGGTTATGTGGTTGGCATTCCATTCCCACTGGACCACACTGTTCCAGATCCTGGTGAGGAAATGACCACCCATCAGTTGTTGCTGCCAGTGAAGTTTTATTTGAACACAACCGTGTCCATTTGTTCATGTCTAGTCTCTAGCTGCTTTAGTTCGGCAATGACAGAAAACTGAGTGGTCACAACAGAGGCCATTTGGATCACAGAGCTGGAAATAATTACTGCCTTGCTGGCTCCTGATCTAAAGGGTGGTCAGCTTCAGGAGAGAAGCCACCTGGGTCCCAAGGACCAGGTCTCAACAGACCAGAGTCACCCACCCAGCCTGTGCCTCCTTACTACTGCTCAAGTGCTATGTTTAAATTTGGTGGAAGGCTGTGTATTTTTTGGCACCGTTACAATAGTTTAGCATTCACCCTAAAAAATTATGGGATTCCCCATCAGATGCAGTGGTAGTGCGAGTCTCCAAGGATGGGTATTTCGGGTGGGACAGTGGAGCACACGTTAGGAAAAGACATTTCTCAAGCCTTGTCCAGGAACTTGGGCCCAGAATGTTAATTGTCCCCATAAACCAGGAGCCTGCGATGCAGGGTCACAACTTCAGCTGGGGTTGGCATCTAATTCTGAGAAAACCAGTGGATAATAGGGGTCATGGAGGTTAATTGCCAACTTTTACTCAATGGCCATACTCTTGGCACTTTCATCCCCTTTGTCACCAGGCTCCGGGTCATGTGAAGCCCTCAGTAGTAATGATAGCACTGTTTGGGAACAGGCCCCACAACGTTCAACCGCCTCTGTTTCCCAGGCTTAAGCAGAGCTGAATATCTGAATTCCCCCAGTGACCGGGACTGTGTCCCCACTGGGAAATGTCCGAACACATAAGCCAGGTAGTCTTTCTCTCCCATGTCTCCTAGGCCTCGCGCTTCCCTCTGCCTCCCCTACCTGCCAACTTGGAACAGAGAAGCCTGACCCCTTCACACCACATTTGCGGTGCAGTTACTTACCTGTATTCCCGATGACAGCGGTGCCCGAAGTAATCAACTCTCCTCTCTCCGACATGCTTGAGCAGGCAGCCTCTGCAAGGATATTTTTGGCAGGATTAACCTATAAATGGAGGGTCCTATTACCGGGCACAGCTTGCAGCCCTTCAGGCCAAACCCAACCCTCTCCTTTTCCCTTATTATGTAAAGAATGTCGCAGGAATACAGGAGACCTTTTCCATGGGCATTCGGATCAGCTTTGCAAGTGGTCAGCCATGAAAGGAAGGCAAGACATGTAAGCAGGGTGAGGTGGATGGAGTGCTCTGCATGTGCATGCATGTGTGTGTGTGCACGTGCGCACATGCTAAACTAAGTTCCCGTGTCCAAAATTATCCATCTGTTTCAAGGAAGGATGACTATAGATGTTCGCAGAAATTCTACAGTTTGAGTTTAGATGCCAACTCTCTCAACTGTACCAAATTCAAACGTGGTATTTTATGAACTTTCTTTTCCTATGAAGGGAAACTGATGGCATAAAGGCTAGAATGAAGTAAGTTCTAGAAACGTGGGCCTCTGCCTGCCCACTTAGGGTTTTGGGTGTGGACTAAGTTTCTCGGATGCATTCCAGAGAGGACCAGAGGTTTCATTTTCATTGAATACGGCTGACACCGGGTGGGAAGATATTCTTCTGGAGTTCCTACTGCTTGAGGGAACAGTTTCCCAAACTCCCATTTTTACCGTCTTCCTCATTGCTACCCCTCACATACTTTATTTTTCTCCTTTCTCTTTTGTGTTTTCTATTACCATTTTGTATTAGTTGCAGGTGCACAGAAAGTGGTTAGGTAATCATATACTTCACCAAGTGTCCCCTCTGCTATGTCCAGTTCCCCCCTGGAGCCATGCATAGTGGTTACAGTGTTATTGACTCCATTCCCTGCGCTGTACTTGCGTCCTCACGACTATTTTGTAACCTTTCAATCCTTTCACCTCTTTCACCCAATCCCCCAACCCCCTCCCTGCTGGCAACCATGAGTCTGTTCTCTGTATTTATGTTTGACTGTTTTGCTTGTTTGTTTATATTGTTCTTTAGATTCCACAAATCTAAAGAACTTCAGATAGCATTTGTCTTTCTCTGTTTGACTTATTTCACTTCGCCTAATGCCTTCTAGGTCTATCCATGCTATTGCAAATGGTAAAATATTATTCTATTTTATGGCCAAGTAATATTCCATAGTATATATTTACCATAGTTTTTTATCCACTCATCGATTGATGGACACTTAGGTTGTATCCATATCTTGACTATTGTAAATAACAAACAGACATTTTGCCAAATGGACATACAGATGGCCAATCGATATATGAAAAGATATTCAACATCACTAATCATCAGAGACATGAGAATTAAAACTATAATGAGATATCACCTCCCACCTTGTCAGAATGGCCGTCATCAATCAATCAACAAACAACAAGTGCGAGAGAAATTGTTGTGGAAAGGGAACCCTCCTCTAATCTACTTGGTAAACTCCTGTTCATCCTTCATAACCCAATTTAAAGATTACCTTTTCTTTAGGACCCTTCTAACTCCTCCAGGTAAAGTGGTCCGTGTCTTGTTGGGATTCTTGTTTTTATTGGCCTTCACCTTTGTTATGATGCCCATTTATCACATTGTATTTTAATTGTTGCAGAATGCGAGATGCTATGATTTTCTGCTACACAACAAAGCTACTGAAGACAGGCTATTTTCAAATTATCACTGTAAGTAAATAAGCCGAGATGCTTGCTTTACTACAGATAGATTCCTTAAAGTGGTGTTAAGAGATGTGAACAAAAGCCATAAAGCAGATAAAGAGCAGCAACCATACTTAGGAGAAACATGCCAGGAAACATTCCACATTCTAAACTACACCGGAGTTTTTACCCAACCATTGAAATAGGACCCATTGGCTCCTTCTGACACAGAGTGACAGGGTATGAATTCAAGAGCAATGGAATCAACATTCCTTTTTTTTTTTTTCTCCTTCTTTAGCTTGACAGTATTCATTTCTAAATGGAGAAAGTAAGGAAATGAGATATGTGGAGTCAACACGTGAAAGCAACCCACAATGGAAGGCAGATGAACAGACTTCAGCCACTGCTCCTAAAGGCCCTTCCCATCCTCAGCAGCGGAGAAATACATAGGAATGGCCCAGGGCTTGGGGAGCCATGGTGGGCCTGGGGGAGGCACCCCAAGTCAAGCATCGCTGCAATTTCATGAAAGACCCCGGGGGTGACATCAGCCATCAATTTCATTTTTCCCAGAACTTCCCTCTGATTTGGTGCTTTGTGAAGATGGATGGCTGGAGTCCTGTGCAGGGCACGGGCAGAGAGGAAGCCCAAGGAGCGGGGTGCACCCCTGAGCTGCTGCGTCTCAGGCTCAGCCAGATTTCCACATCAAAGAGAGCACAGCAGATATATAGAAAGATGACTCAGGAATGCTTCCCTTGCCTTCAACTCCAAATTAAGATTCAGAAGAAGTACAGAAGAGGCTTTAAGCATTTTGCTTCAAGAATAGCAAAGCCAGGTTAAGGTCTGAGCTCAGAAGCTAACTTGACTGTACATTTGGGCAAATTACCAACCTTCCTATGACTCAGTTTCCTCATTTGGAGATGACCACCTGTCTCCAAGGACTGCTGTGATGGTTAAATGAGATAATTCATGTAAAGTACTTTACCTTGGAGCGAGCACTCAGGAAATGCTGGCCGCTACTATTTTGGATGGTATTGTTTCATTATTGCTGTGCCGGCCGTATAGAGCTAATCCAGGCTTTTGCATGTGCTGTGTTTTCTGCCTCAAATGTCTTTCTCCTTTATCCCATGCCCCTCTTTAACACCCACTCTTTTTTCAAGACATAAGTCAAATGCTACCTCCTCCAGGAAGCCTTCCCTGACCCGCACAGGTCTAAGTTGACTGACCCTTCTCTGCATTCCGATGGCAGGCTGTTCCTATATTTATAGCACTTGCCATACTGTATTGTATTTAACACTTTGATGAGCATCTGCAAGACTGGGACTGGGTTTTATTCCTCTACTTCTCCAGTCCCTAGTATAGGGATCAGGACATAATAGGCACTTGGAAAAAAAATGCCTGTGGAATAAAGGAATTATATGATATAATTTCAAGTCCGTGGAAAACTTCTGCTTCAGAAGTGCCTCTCCCAGTTTGTAAAATATACCATGAGACCCTTGCCTTCTAGCCTAAGACTCTGATCCCATTTCAGTCCTATCTATGCCCCTTGCTGCCACCTATACATTTGCAGTAGCAGTCCCCCAAATATTTAAAGAATCAAATTGATTTAGAGGTTGGGTAAAAAAAAGAAAATTTTTTTCTCCTAGGGAACAAAATTACAATCACACATCAATAAATCAGAGAGGAGGGGATGGTGGGGAGGAAAGAGACGGTACCTCCTTGGTGCGGACCTCTCACAAACCCAGCGGCTCCCACACAAGGCAAAGTTCAAGGAAAGGGAAGCTTTCTTCTGGGTCCCCCGCTTCTCCCTAGGGTGCTCTTTTCTCCTCTGACCCGCTGAACCCCCTACTTCATCTCCTGAGCAAGGGTGCTGGTCGCCTTGGCGGCCCCTTGCCTTCAAGTGGCCGGACTTGGCTGAGGACCTTAGCCCACGGAAAGGCGATTTCAAAGAAGAGCCCCTGCTGCGCGCTGGGCGCCTCGCTCGCCGTTCACCGAGGCCTCCGGGAACCCGAAAAGGGAGGCGTTATTGGCCGCATTGCACAGATGGGGAAAGCGAGACTCGGAGAAATGAACACCTTGCCCAACCCCCTACAGCAAGTAAGTTGCGGGGCACACACACCCCAACACCAGATATCCCAGGCGCTCTGGGTGACGGCAGGTGTTTCGGGTGGGAAATCCAGCCGTGCCCGCCCCCTGGAGCATTGGTGGGGCAAAAAGTACTTGCCTCGCTGTCGCGTTAAAAGTTTCCCTTCTTAGTATTGTTGCCGCTCTGCGTCTGCGTCCGCGCTGGCTTTGCTTTTCTGTTTCCAAGTTACCAAATGTATGTGCTCTCGGACATTTCTTGACACCTTCCTCTTCCAAGTGTTAAAAGGGTTATCAAGCACTGGGCTTGCTGGATGGGTTGGCGCAGGCCCTGTTGGTACAGAAAAGAGAAGAAATGCTGGGTTGAAACATTTTTTTAATGCGCACACACTCACTCAACAGGAGATAGTGGTGGGTGATATGCTAAAAAGAAATGACATTATGTTTAGACCAGAGACGGTAAAACTCAGCCTGGCGGGGTGACAGCCAGTCAAGACAGCCCTGCCTAATGGATAGCGCAAGCATTGTTTGGGGACATTTACTGCAGAACACAATGGGGGAAAGGCACCAAAGGTGAACAAAATATCATCCTTCATAGGCAGAAGCGCGGGCTGTGACAGAAAATAAATTGCTGGAGCAGTGTCTCTTAAAGAAAAGTAGTTTTAAGTGTCTGCCTGACTGGAGTACCAGAAGCTACCAGGATTTTTATCAACAGGAGGAATGGAGCTCAGTAGGAGAAATTCGCTTCATTTTTTCTTGGGGTATGGTGTGATGCCGAGAAGGTTGGCTGAATGTGGAGAGACAGGGAAATGCCTAGCTTCTTTTGTAGAAGTAAGCCCTGTCTTTCCTTTTTTTTAAGATGAGATATTTTACCTCAAATAAATAATTTGGGAGCAATACAGGATAACATGATAGTAGTAGAGTCTAATGTGGAAGATCTCAAAATCTGATATCAGTGAGAGCTAGGGTTGAATCCTGATTCCAGTAACTATTAGCTGAGATTGTGGTAAGTTATAGAACCCCTGTGTGTTAGTCAGGATGGGACAGGTTCTGTTGCAGTAACAAATACACCCAAGAGCTCAGTTTGACTTCTAGCTCACGTACCAGTTTGATGCAGGTTGGTCACCAAGGATTCAGGCTCTATCACCTTTTGACCCCGCTTTGTTCAACATGTGGCTTCTGTGGTTGCTGTTGGAAGGAGAAGAGGGTGTAGTAGACAGTTTAGGGGGGTTTAGGGCCAGGCCTGGGAATCATAGGCATCGCTTCTGCCCATTTTCCATTGGCCAGATCCAGTAGCATGGCCCCTCCTAACTGTCACAGAGGCCAGAAAAGGTGGTGCTGCAGTGTGAGCACATGGAATCATCGCTGCCACACTGTCTGAGTGTCTGTATAGTGGAGGGAATGCAATAGAACTTACTGGCGCGGGTGCTAATTAATGGCTCATGCAAAGGTAGCTATTGTGACTTAAGTTTGAGCTGATATAGGTAATCTGTCATAAAATTAGTTCTGGTTATAGTCAAATTCATAGAGAACGACAGTAGAATGGTGGTTACAGGGGCTGGGAGAGATGGGAATGGGCAGTTAGCTAATGAGCACAACGTCTGTTTTACAAGATGAAAAAATGTTCTGTAGATGGATAGTGCTGATGGGTGCATAATAATGTGAATGTACTTACTGCTACTGACCTCAAAAAAGGTTAAAATAGTAAATTTTATGTTACGTATACTTCACCACAATTTTAAAAATAAATAATGTTAACAATTAGGTATGAGTTAACCTGGCTCTAGGACAGGGTGAGAATTGGTTAACGGTATCAGTGTCAAATAGCAGAGAGCTTAATTCCAAGCCTAAATTTCCGAGAAAATAAAGTTTTAGATGGCTCACTTCTCCCTTCATTAGGAACGTTGGCATTTCAAGTTCTTGAAGCCCATCTTGAATGCTGCAACTGAGGTTGCCTCAGGACTGAGTCCCAGCTCCAGGAAAAGGAGCTGGAGTTCTCTACCCTAGTGGCACATCAGAGTCACCTGGGGAGCTTTAAAAAGACACCAGTACCCAGGCCACAGCTCGATTCAATTAAGCCAGCCACGCCGGGTGGAGGCCGGGCACCAGTGCTGTTCTAATAGCTCCCCAGCTGATTTTAATGTGCATCCACACTGAGAAGCGCTGCATAGTCTGTTCGTTCTGGCTTCTTCCCCGTTGCCTTTCTGCAGTGCTCCTCAAAGCAGGGCACTTGGGACAGACTCGGGCTTTAGTCTCATCTCAGGGCCCCTGCTGTGCGGTCTCAGGCATATCGGACAACCTCTCTGGTCTTTAGTCTTGTCATCTGCACCAGGGGGGCAATGAAATTGGATGAGAGGAAGGAGACAGTGCAGTGCCTGGCACTCAGTCGGTACCCACTACATAATGACACGTTACTATGAGCCCTTTCTCTCACCGTCACTCCCAACATTTAAGGGCTTAGTGCACAATGATGCAAGGTGCTGTTAGGAACCCTTCCTGGTGTGAGGCCGGCCTGCCGACTTGCCCACCGGTATGCTTTGCCTTGCAGTTCGCTGCTTGCTCTGTTGGGAGCCTTTGGATTCTGTCAAAAGCAGGAAAGGGCTTGATCCTTTTTCTACCTTCACATGCCCCTCTCCTGGCTACTCTCCTGCTGCTCTCTTCAAGTACTCTTTTCTCTAGAACCTTCTAAATCCCATTAAGCAAAACCAAACAGAAATATAAATAAGCAAATACAGATGTCCTCCTAGCATGCACCTGCCAAGAAGTGTGACAGGAATGTGTTTATGGAGGGGCCGGGGTGGCCCTTTCACTGCGGCTCCCCAGAATTTGTTCAAACTGGTTTGAAACTTAGGAAGCAAAGCAGTAACAAGTTGGTGCTGGTCTGAGTTAAGCCAGGTTTGGGTCTTAATCTCCCTCAGCAAGCCAGTCAGACAGGCTGAGGCAAGAGACAAGAGGCACTGGGGGGTGGGTGCTGGGAAGACCCTCAAGAAGCCAGCCAAGGGATGGAGTGGCCTTGAACTTGACCAAAGCAGGAGGAGAGGCCCCGAAGCAAAATTGCCAAGATCCTGGGACCCTCAGCCTGCTCCCAGTCATTGTAGTGGGGATGAGTTTTAGTCTTGCTTTATTTATGATGCTTAAATGTAAAATTAAATGCAAGTCAAGCCATCACCTACCGGAATCCTTCTCTTAGGAAAGATCCCTGTGGGGATAGGGTGGAGGGAGGCAGGAGCTCAGTTATCCAGGACATTTCCTGATTTGGTGCCTGCTTCTCACTGGACAATGTTGATGAGCCCTTCGTTGGACACGCGGAGGCCTCCAGTTGCTCCAGGTGGAAGCTGCCCAGAAAACCAGCCTGTGTTTCCCCTCAAGGTGCCACCCACACTAAAGGAACCACCCCCTCCTGCCACCCTCACAAATCCAGTTGCATCCAGTCTTTGGCAACACCCCTCCCCAGCTCTTGGCACTTTTAGGCCACCCACCTAATCGCTCAGTGTCTCAGTTTCCTTGTTGGTAACCTGAGAATCACCATTGTGACTCTCATGAAGTTGGGGTCCTGGTGAAAAACAAGCAGGTCAACATAAAGCCCTTGGCCCAGTGCCCAGCACAAAGTAAATGCCGCAAACTTGATAGCGCTTGGCAGCTTTCAGAGTGACCCAGACCCTCAACACCACCTTAACCCCACCAACCCCCATTACCACCTTAACCCCACCAACCCCCAACCCCTCCTCCAGCAGATGGGCTCCTAACCTAAGCTTTTAAAAACAAAGGTCTCCTCCTTCTGCCCTAAGGATAACAGATAACTCACTCTCCACTCCAAGTTTCTGAGCTCTGCTTCCTTCTTGAGGGAAGGAAAGACCAAAAAAAAAAAAAAAAAACAAACAAACAAAAAAAATGCCAACCAAACAAAAAAACACAAAACAGAACAAAAAAAAGCTTTTCATTTTTACCAACACATCTAAAAATGCAAAGACAAAAGCTAAAACCTCAATATTTTCACCAGCAGCCAGAGCAAAGCTCAAGGAAGACAGGGAAGGCAGGGCATTTATTCACTAGTTCATTTTGTATTAAGCACTTACTGTATACCAGTAAGACAGCCGCCCCCCCCCCACCTCATCCTCAAGATGACACTCTCTAAACATTAGGCTCACCTCACCTGGGGAATCATTAAAAATGCTATCCAGCCCCATTAAATCAGAATCCCTTGGGGAGGCGCTCAGGTGGCAGAGTTTTTAAAATTCCCCACAGGAGCCCAGAGCCAGTGATCTGCCACAGGGACAGATAAGGTTATTCCAACCCATGTTGCCAGAAGAAGCAAGTGATGGATAGTATGTGAATTATATCTCAGTAAATCTGTTAAGAAAGGAAGAAAGAAAAAGAAAACAAGCCAGCAAGCATGGGAGTTACAGGAGCCCAGGGAGGACAACATGATTCTGACTTGGGGTGGGGGTGGGAGTCAGCCAGGTCTTTCAAAGGGGGAGAGTATCCTCTCTGCTTAGGTACAAGCAGCAGCCAGACATGCTGAGATCATTAAGGGACAAGTAGTACCCTTAATTCTCATTTGCAAAGCAACAACCTCTCACATTATTGACAGTATAGAGCACACTATGTAATTAAGTCTGTTAATGAGTATTAACAAAATTGACGCCTTTTTTTTTCTATTTAGATGAACACTTTTCAAGAAGCAGAAACATCTTTTGGTGGTTGGATCGGGCCCTATGGGGAATTCTGGGAGAAGAAATTTAGTGGGGAAACAAAAAAGGCAAGTCCCAGACCAGAACAGCTCTGTGGAAGCTCTGACACCATCTTCCCTCCTCCCTGGGTCTGGGCAATCAGCAGTCCTTACAAATCTCTACAGGGAACACTCTCCAGATATGGCCCCAAGGACTTTCCTCCTCCCTGGTGTACTGTGCTTCACATCATGAGGTGGCTCTGTCTTCCCTCTCCTGGGATCTTGACTGGCCTGTTACCTGTTTTGATCAGTAGAAGATTGCAGAAGAAATTTTTCGAACTTCCAAGCCCAGGACTGAAGAGAACCGAAAGGTTCTACCTTGTCTCTCTGAAGCCCAAATGCCGTGCTGTAGGGAGGCACGATCAGAGTTTACACATGGAAAAAGGCCCAGGAGGATGCTACGAACTGAACTGCCTCCCCCTAAAAACTCGTGTTCAAGTCCTACTCTCCAGCGTGACTGTATTTAGAGATAGGGTCTTTACGGAAGTAAATAAGGTTAAATGAGGTCACAGGGGTGGGGCCCTAATCTGATAGGATTAGTGTCCTTACAAGAAGAGGAAGAGAGACCCTGAGATTTCTCTCCATGCACACACATGCACCAAGGAAGGGCCAAGTGCGCATAGAGCAAGAAGGTGGCTATTTACGAGCCAGAAATAGAGCCCTCACCAGATATCGGTGCTGCCAGGAACTTCTTGAACTTTTCGGTCTCCAAAACTGTGAGGAAATAAATTTCCATGATTTAAGCCAGTCGATCTGTGGATGGTATCTTGTTCTGGCAGCCTGAGCAGACTAATATATAGGGTGAGAGGCCAACGTGAAAGCTCCAGCTGTAGCTACTGCTCCCAGCTAAATGGAGACACATGGAAAACCCCAAGTAAGATGAGCAGCAAACCACCCAACTGAGCCCTGGTCAAAAATGTAACATACTAAATCATTAGAGAATCCATAAATCATTGTTCTAAGCTCATGTTTTGAAGTCGTCTCATAGCAATGGTAACCGGGGGGTGGGGGGGCGATCTTTTTTTGGCACTTTTTCTGTCTTTCATGTGTATTGCAGTCTCACCTAACTAAACTCATTTGGTCACACCTAATTATTAGCTGGGTAACTATTAGCAATTTCTCAATAGGGGTTTTTAACCCGAAGGTCATGGAATGCGAAAAGATTTGAGAAGTTGGGTAAGGAAAAACAATCCTTGTTTTCATTAAGCTTTTACCGAACTTTAGTATTGTCTTAAATTATTTGAGGCCTGTCCAGAAAATATCCAGCCATGCCCTGTGAAAAAGAGACATTTATTGAAGAAGAAACAAGGTACAAGAAACATTTTGCATAAGACAATGCCACCTCAGTCCCATTCAAAGTAAGCACCTTGGGACCTCACACAGTTCTCCCAGTTGCCATCAGCTGCTCCATCATATTTTCCTGAATCTCATCAACAGTTTGAAATCTCTTCCCTTTCAAAAGGTGATTTTAGTTTTGGGGAAAAGCCAGCAGTCTCAGGGCACCAAATCTGGGCTGTAGCGGGGCTGAGTCACCTTGGTGATTTGATGTTTCACAAGAAAACACTGCATGAGACGTGAGGCACAAGTAGGCACATTGTGGTAATAAAGCTGCCAATCACCAGTTGCCCAGAGCTGCAGCTCTGTGAATCATCCAACTAGTTTCTGTGGAAAAATGTTTAACACAAAATTCGATGCAGATTTGCTGATCTACTTGCTCAGTCATTTAAATGTGAAGGCCACACAGTACACATGCTCACTCAATGGCATCTACCACCCCTACTAGCTAATACAGTGAAGTCGTCATTGTTCACACATGCGCATTTCAGTCCACCCTCCTTGGCTGTCAGGTTACATAGATGCCATGCAAATCATTCTGTCATATTAACAATGGCTGGACTTTTTCTGAACAGACCTTATAAATGAGGCAACAAACTACATTAGTATAACAGTGCTTGTGACTTCATTGCTAATAGAAATCACAGCGGGGTTTTTTTTCATATCATATTACAGATGTTAGCAAGTAGCCTAAAATCTTTTATTTTATCACTGCCCACCACTTTGACCTTGCTATTTAAGGTGTGAATAAGGAAGTGCATATATTGTTATAATAAATTTGTTAATAGATATTTAGATAAGTCTATTTCAATATAATTCATTTCCTCTGTAATACTAGTATTTTGTTTTATGCATTTAGAATCACCATTCTGCAATGGTATACATAGGCTTCTTCAGACTGCCAAAAGGGTCCATGACCCTAAAAAGAAATTAAAACCCCTGAACCAGAGTTAGGCAGAGGCCAAAGTTCTCTACTCCACAAATTTCCCACCAGGTTGCATTGAAAGCAACTTTCAGAGTCCTGCCATCTACACAGACATTTATTAGCAAGCTGGCACTAAACAGTTTCTACAACTTCTTCTGAAAATGAGATCAAGCTCTGGCTCGCTCTTTCATCGAGAGTTTCTGCAGCATCTCCTCTGAAAGGTTCATTCAAGGCAACTGTTCTAGTTGCAGGTCCCAGTCAACAAACAGGGGGACAATATAATCCTACCCTAGGAATTTTTCCAAAGATCATCCTAAAAATTGCTTGACTAAGAATACTGTAATAACAGCTAACCCTCAGACACTATTCTAAGTATTCAACATGAATTAACTCATTAAATCCTCACAAGCACCAGATGAGATAAGCATATTATTATTCCCATGTTACAGATGAGGAAACTGAGGCCCACAGAGGTTAATAACTTGGTCAAGATCACTCAGTTCATAAGTGATGGAGCTAAATGTGAAGCATACCAATTAAGTTCATTTCCGCAGGTGGAACCCAGATCCCCTGGTACTCGGTTGGCTGGTCCACCATGGCCCCTGGCTAGAGGGTGAGTGAGAGAATGAACGAATGTATAGACACTGACCTACTCCTGTGTTCCTTCACTAAGTACAAGCAGACCCATTGACTTGTAACTTGATCCTGGATGAAGGCTGCAGAAGGTGTGGGGGCAGGAGAGGCAGGGTGTGCGGTTCTAGGCAGGTCACTGGGCCTCTCTGAGCAAGTGGTACCTGACCTACAGACCCAGGGACGAGACCGTTACAGACTATCAGGCATGAAATTTCCGAAACAGGATTTTCCTTCTCTGGGCAAAATTACAGCTCCCTAACCAGATTGGCTGCCCACTGGCCTTCTTCCCGAATTTCTGATCTGACCAAGATGAAATGAGATTCCTTCCACAACTCCCAGGGCTGCTACCCCAGCCTTCCTGGCTCCCTCCATCTGTCCAGGTTGTGTTAACAGTGTCTAGGAGTGGGACCCTGGGTTGGGAAGATGGCACTGCACCAGAAATGAACAAGATGCCCCCTCCCTGCCATAGGAGGGTTCTCAGAAGGTACATGGTGTGAGTGGCCAAGGGAGGTGTAAGGCCCCTTAAACAGCCCACCTCCCAGGGAAGGAAGGGCATTGGCAGATGCAACAACCTTGAGCCTCCGCACATCTGCCCCCGGCGTGTGCGTTGCACAGCGCGGCAGACACGCGGCGCTGAGTCCCAGTCATTAACTGGCTGTCAGGTTCTTCAGAAGATGGAGCTAAAAATAGCCGGCTATACATAGAACCTTCTCCCACGCAGGCAGGCACGGCTGCAAATGGAAGTGGGCAGCGGGGGCTGTGCGGCTCTCCCTCCCCTAGAGAGAGGTTTGTGCCCCTGCCACCTCACCAAGTCACGTCCTGTGTCTCCAGCAACGTCCCTCCCCTCTGACCCTCAAATGCGCCCCAATGTTCCAAATCCATGTGGCCGGGCAGGGCGCACAGTGGCGGGGTGCACAGTGGCGGGGCTCATTTGTATGCTGCACCCTGGATAAGGGTGATAAGGCCCCAAAACACTCCAAGGAGACGCTGCAGATGAAACCCAGGCCCTGGCTCGCTCGGGAGGCAAGCTATTTATAGAATCCAAATATCAGCATTTTCCACCCATTTACACAAAGCAATTTCAGCCTTTTCAGATGAGAAAAGAGCAGCCCGGGCCGTCATTCATTCCGGGGCTGGAATCACATTTGGGGCCAGGAAGCCCTGATTTTATAGGAAACCTCGAGGCAGGCTCGGATTAAAGATCAATGGCGACATAAAATGTAGGCTGTCATCTTTCCGCCGCGAACATGTCCTGGTAATAAAAAATGTTGCTTTAGTAAATAAACGTGGGGAAACGCATTGTGGGCTTCTGTTTATCCCCAAGGCCTCACCCTCAGCACTTGGAGCAAGGGACCAGGAGCAAAAGGAGCGGTGGCCGTAATGTGAGGGTCCACCGCCCAGCCAGCCAGCCCAGAAGCCCCTGACACATTCTCACCTTCCGAGCCAAGGCTGCTGGGCTGGGTGTTTCTCCGAAGAGATGCTCACTTGGCTGGTGCTTTAAGGAAAGTGTGAAATGCCTTTCCAACTAATGATGAGGCTGGGAACGGAGCTAGCTGGTGAGCAGACCTTGGCGCCGATAGACTTGGGGTCAAGCACGGGCCCTGCCACACGCCCCAGCTGTGTGAGTCTGGGAAGCTGCCGAACTCCACTGGAGCTCCGTTTCTGCACTGTTCAATGGAGGCATGGTAGCCAGTCTCTCTCTCCCCCTCTCCCTCTCCCTCCTTCACTCTCTCTCTCCCTCTCTCTGTCACTGGGAGACGTTCCTGTGCATTCAAACCTTCACCTCCAAACCAATCTGCCATTCCTGACTCCGTGCCCTGACTGGGCCAAATCAAGTGGAGCAGGGAGCTGATACGGGGTCGTCTTGTGTCCAGGCCTCCCCTCCTCATCCCTTGCGTCCACCCCAGCTCACCTTTCTCCTTAGACCAGTGGTTCTCGAACTTCAGTGCGTCATCAAAACCACCACGGCAGCTCATGTACCCCCAGATGCCCAGGTCCCCCTCCTGCAGTTTGTCATTCAGAAGGACAGAGGTGGGGCCTGAGAATGCACATCCCGGACAAGTTCCCAGATGGTGCCAAACGATGTAGGGCCTGCCAGGGACCAGACTTGCGGAACCAGTGGCCTAGGGAAACCAACGGGAAAAGAGGGTCGGGGAAGTTCTGATGTGACTCATCACCTCTTAGAGAGTCTCAGTGCATCAGCTCTTTAGGCCTTGCGGAGTCTGGACTTTGAAACACACACATAAAGATGCAACTATAAATTGAGATGAGCGCTATGTAGGCCAACTCAACATATCTTGAAAGAGCATACAGGGCCGATTAGTCAGGATCCAGGACTGCTCTGGGGATGCCATAGAATCTGAGAATGTATAGAATTCGCAGCATCTTTTGAGGGAGGGTGCATGGAACTCACTGGATGAGGGGCCAGCAAACAGCATTGCAGAAAAGGGGCCCAGCACATGCTTTGGAGCCCCACTGCCAAGAGAGGGAAGTGAGAACAAAGGAGCCAATATACTAAGTATGAGGTTCCAAGGCAACGAAGACTATTACCAGCTGGTCTGGATGACACACACTGATAAAAGGACAGAGACGCAAACCCTTCCTTCTCACCATTGAACCCTGTCCTTTGCCCCTCCCCCAACACCCCTCCTACCTGTGCCAGCACCACCAAGTCCTGTACTGGGTACCCTGCCTTCCTTGAATCTCTTCGTTGCGCATTTTTTCAGTTGTGGATTGCTGCATAGTAAACTCCAACTTTAGGTCTCGTGATTTCATGGGCTGGTCTGTCTGTTGGTTCACTGGCTGCATGCACCCAGGCTTACTCTTGCTGCCATCCTCAGCTGGCAGGGGGGCTGGGTGGTGGGCCCTCTGGGCTGGGCGTCACTCCCCACGTGATCTTTTCTCCAGGGTTCTTTGTCCCGTGAAGGTCTCAGGGCAACTCCAAGAAGGAGAGATGGGAGTCACAAGGTCTCCTAGGGCCTAGGCTTAAGAACATACCTGGTGTGACTTCTGCCACATTCAATGGCTAAGGGAAACTGGAAGGGTCAGGGAGAGAGAAGCAATTGTTCTTTCCTGTTCCCACGTGATATCTTTCCCTCTCTTAAAATTTCTCTAAGAGACTTTCCCCTACATTCCATTGACCCCAAACTAGGACAGTGGTCTACCCTGAATTGCAAGGAGGGCTGGTGAATAAACTATCTAGCACCCAAGAATGGGGTTACCCCAAGAGGCTGGGTTAATCATTATTCCCCACTGAGGACTCCACCCACCACCTGAAAAAATCAGGGCTCTGTTCCCAGTGGGCTGGGGGAGCAGTGGCAGGAGCAGGATGCTGCTGAGAGGACAGTCCTCTGTTCAGCTCCTGGCCTTGACCATCTCCACCGCCCCCTGGCAGATTCACCACATTTGACTCCCTTCCCAGGCTCCTGGTCCAGGTCTTGCTGCAACCTCTGGGCCCACCATGCAGCACAGGGAAGAGAGATGAGAAACAGACTCCCACCTTCCCATTGCTAACCTTGCAGGTGGCTGACAAGCCTGAGGTCATGGTCTGTCCTGCTGCCTTAGCTTCCCTACGCCTGGCTGAGGGCTTTCTTTCCAGCATTGCTTTCCCTCCAGGCTCAGTCTTGCTGCATATGCCCTGGGCTGTGTGGCCCAAGTCCCCTTCGAAAGAGAGGCTCAGGCCTTAAAAAGTTTAGAGTCCCACCAAACCCCTGCCATCCCCTTCCTCCTGCTACTGCCCACTCATCTGCTGGCCTGCCTACAGTAAACAGGGCAATAAAGGAACTTAGAAAAATGTGTTCTCCTTCCACAGTGCCTTACTTCGTGAGACTGCTCTTCTACCAAGAGGGCACCCATCCCAGGTGCCCAGGAATGCCACCTCAGCGTGTCTGCCTGCTTTCACCCCTGCCTCCCCACCATCACCCACAGCCACGTTCTAGGTGGACAGATGGGGGGTTGGGTTCCCCTGGGGGCCTGCAGACCCCATCCCCCCAATACAAAATGTCCAAACTCCCTATTCCCTAACCTACCCCTGCCTATCTGGATATTTCTAAAGCTGCCCACTCCAGCAGTGGCCGGCAGGGAATAGAAAAGCTATGGCCAGTTCATGACCTTTTCCGTCTCCCTCTACTGCCATTTCTCTCCACAGCACCTTGGAGTCAGAGGGTGGAGAAGGAATTTTCCCCTCTTTTCTGTTATACCCTAGCTCCGCTAAGCCTTTTCTGTTATCTTCCTAGCTTGGCTAAGCCTTTCTGATCTGAGTCAGTTGCTGCTGTATTCTGGGCCTGGCACACAGTGGTGCTGGCTGAGTGACACTGGCTGGGTGAAAGCCTTTGTTCCTTGCCCTCCGCCAGTGCCTGGGGTGCCTGGCCCCTTCCCGTCCCCCACCCCCAACCCTGCTGCCCTTTGGGGTCCAGCACACACTCACATCCTCCAGTAGTCAGGATGACTCAGAGTTCCTTCTTTCCTCCTTCGGCCTCTCCCTGCGCCTCACCCCTGCTTCCTCGGCTTAGGAAGGGTTGGCTCAGCTTTGTTCAGAGCAAGAGGCATGTACATCCTGCTCCTGGCCTAGGTGTGCAGTCCCATTGATGGGAACGGGAGACAGTCCACTGTGTACTGCATTTACTCCATTTCCAGGGGCCAGCACCATGTTTGGAAAGTAGCAGGCACTTACCGAATATTTTTTGAATATTATTAAATAATTATTATATATTTTCTATACATACATCTATGTTGTATATAATCTAATATAGGTAATGTTATATTTTACGTATCATATGTGTTGGGTATGTTTTATACACTAGTTATAATTAATTAGCCTTCTGCTATTCCAGGCCCGGTTCCATGTTCTTTGCATATTAACTCCTTCCATCCTCCCAACAGCCCTGAGAGTTACCCAAGGGCACACAGTGTATACAAGGAAAAGTTGGAAATCTAGCACTGGAGACTGGTTTTTGAAAAGTGCACTCTGCCCTGGCTGGTGGCACAGTGGATAGGCACTGGCCTGCGAACCCAAAAGTTGCTGGCTTAATTCCCACCAGGGCACATAACCACGTTGCAAGCCCAGTCTTCAGCCAGGTTCATAGCTGGAGGCAGGTAAAAGGCAACCATACATTGATGTTACTCTCCCTTTCTTCCTCCCTCCCTGCCCTTCTCTCTAAACATAATGAATAAATTCTTCAAAAAAAAAAAAAAGTTCATTCTAAGGAAAGGGTATTGGCCAGTTGAGCTCGGTAAATCCCAGAAGACTTCTTGAAGGCGGGGTGTTGGGGAGGGCAGATTCCCTGATATTCAAGGGACAAGAAGAATGCTTCCTTGGTGGGAGCAAGCAGAGAAAACCAAGAAGGAATAGCAAGTTCCCAGGGAAAGCTGTTTGCCCTTTTTCTATGCCTCCCTCATCTGGCCTGAAGTCAGCAAACGTGAAAGAGCAACTGCTTTTATTGGTTCCGGGGGAAGATGGCTCTGCGCACATGCTGCTGCTAATGCTGACTGCACCAGCCGCAGTGGCGCCGGCCTCGGCACGTGAGACCTTTAGGAAGAGCTCACGGTGGATGGGGAGGTGCGTTCCTTCCCGCACAGGTACTCAGCGGGGTGCAGGCACGCCGGCCCCTGTAGCTGACGCTCCGGCAGCCGGCCTGACGTGTGCACCGGGCCTCGCACCGCCATCTGGCAGCCTCCTGAAAGCACAGCTCCGCACCCGTCCGCCGGCAGGAGTGGGGTCCCGAGCCAAGACCGTGGGTAAAGCCAGCTCAGGACGTATGGGCGCCCCTGTGGTCACCGGCATGATTTAGCTGCGTCAATTGCTTTCTGACATTTCCATAGCTCTTCCTGGCTCTACCTCTGCAGTCCGCGGCGGAGAGCTGCGGGAGGCAACAGGCAGAAATTGAATTTCCCACAGCATGCTCATCCGAGAGACTCATTCCTCAGCTCTACAGGCAGCTAGCTACCTGGGAAGGTTCCAGCAGCGGTCACTGCCCCCCACCGTCACCCCGCCGCGCCCGGTGTTCTGCCCTGGCCAACCGGGGAGAGGGGTAGTTAGGGGGGTGCTGTCTCCACCCCGGAAGGGAAGCTTGGCTCTGGGGACAGTCAGGGAGGAAAGAGGGTGCTCTTCTCTGTGGTCCCCGGGGTGGATAGACGCACCGCCCTGAGCATCCTGAGAAAGCCCAAGAGAACTTCCCCGTGTGCTGGTACACAAAGCCACCCAGCGGCCCCCAGGGTCCGAGGTTGTGGGGAAGGCACACCAGCACCCACACATGGCGAGTTCCCTAAATGCCATAGATGGAAGAATGTTTGCCAGCAGCATCTGCCTGACACGGGAACAACAGGCTGGCGGAGGGTGCTCAGGGGATGAGGGGGCCCGGAAAGCCGGGTGACCCCTTTGTGTACATACACCTTCCTCCCCTGCCGACCACCCTCTAACACCTGTGGGTGGGCGCGGCCCTGAGTGACAGCCCTCAGTGCTGGTGCAGCAGGTGTGGCAGCTGCGCCAAGGCCTGTCTGTTCTCCAGAGGCTCTGACTCCGTTGCTTTGAGACGGACTCGGGCAAATGCATTCCAACAAGCGCTATACATGGTCCTCTTGTAGGTGGTTCTCTGCTGCAGGTTAAGAGATGTGGTTGCTACGCATAGTCCCTTCCTCCCATATGAAAACTCCCCTTGCTGGTGACCCTCTGGGATGTTCCCCGTGTCCCCATGCCCACTCCCTACACCTCCTGTCAGCTCCCAGAACACATCCTCTGCAATCAACCATGTGGGACAACCCTCCCTGTCCTGTTTATCTCCCTTCCACAGCACTGCTTGTTTCTCTCTAAAGGTGGGTCCCGCACCCCGCCAGGTCACACGCTGGTCTCCCTGCGGCCAACGGCAGGAACGGTGGCATATTCCCCTTCATGCCTGAGGAAGCCCAGCATGGTGATGAGCTTTCTAAATATGCTTGAGCAACTGCGTTACATGTACAGTAGCACTTACCGTACTTCCAACCCTATTCTAGCTACTGGTTAGAAGGAAAAATGTAGGCAAACAACTGTAACCCAACTTGACCGATGGTGCTTACAGTAGAAAGCATTGAACCTATTGGGTCGGGAAAGGTTATGAAAAGGAAAACACCCAGCTTTGTCAGAGGTGAGGAGAAGCTGTTCTGGAGGGTGTCCACCTGCCAATATGTGACTAAAGTCAAAATGTTTCCTCCCCTTGATTCTAAAATTCTAGTTCTGGGATCTTTCCCTAAGGAGCAAATAGAATGAAGATATAAAACTCTTTGCTTGGGTTATTCCCCAAATGCCAACTAAGAACCTACTCGGCACGGGGCATGGGGCTAGGGACTGGCCGTTGTGGTTCAGAGGGGCAGGGGTGTCAGAGTGTGGAGGGTCCCAGGAGAATCACCCTGGTGGGTTTCTCAGAGCAAATGGATGGCAGCAAACTCAACCTGCATCGATGGGTGGCAGAGACTACGTTTTGATATGGCCATAATGAGTGTAACATAATCCAAACACTCACTGACAATGTCTCTGCGTCTATAGTCATTGTTGGAGGAAGCTCTCTGTGACATTGTTGACTAAAAAGTGCAAATTGGGAAACAGAAAGTCTCATTCTGTTGAGTGACACAAATGCCAACATGAGCATATAGAGAGAGAAAGGTTTTGAAAACTTCATCATATGTCAGAATGTTCAAGAGGTTGTTTCTGATTGGTGGAGAGTTGTATGTTCTTCTTTCTACCTTTGTATTTTAAATTTCCTACAGGAGCATATACACAAAATGCAAATATTATCTTTGTAAACAGAATGAAAGAAAGAATGAATGAATGACTGGAAGCAAAATAGCATCCAAGCCCAACCAAGGAACTCACTGCTAACTGCCTGGGAAGGCAAAACAGCCTTCCCAGAAGACCTGGCACTCCCTCACATCTGCCCCCAGGCTCTGGTCCCCGGGTGGGTGGGGACGGGCTAGCTCACGCACAGCAGGCCTCCAGTGAAGTGGGTGCATGTGTGTGGTGGCTGCCTTCTTGATACACTCCCCTCAGGAAGCCTCCCAGGTCCCCTCGAATGTGACAGCTGTTGGACTCCATGACCTTCCTGCGCCTCTTCCAACTTGGATGTTCTAAGAGGCTGAGGCAGCCATCAGACAAGTGGAGCCAAGCCAGGCCCCGTCAGGCTGGGAGTTGGCCTGCCAGCCCTGGCTACTTAGTTCTTCACTGCAGAGGCTCCGCCAAACTGGCCGTGGGGGAGGCAGTTAAACCTCCCCTGGCAACTGCCTGTGCTGTCAGGATTATTCACAGTAGCTTGTGTCCCCTGCCCAAGACCCCTCCCCCCAAAGACCCCTCCCGCGCCCGACCCCTGGCTATGAAGCCCATACCCAAACGGAACCTACAGCTGTTCGTCCCGTCTGCTGCCAGCCCCTCGTCAGCGCCAAGTTGCTCGGACTTGCAATACATCGGGGCAGCTTTTCAGCTGGGGCTTGCCGTTGGCCTCAGAAACTGTTCTCATGCAGCAAAAGCTTTTCGAAATGATTTCATTTTGTTTAGAGCAATTTTAGGTTTACAATGAAGTTGAGAGGAAGGCACGGAGATTTGCCATGTACCCATGGTCCCCACACAGGCACAGCCTCCCCCATGATCGACAGCCCTCACCAGATTGGGACCTTTCTCACCAAGGATAAACCTACAGTGACACACCGTTACCCAAAGGCCCTCGTTCACCTGAGGGGTTACTCATGTTGTTGTACTCTCGGCAGCTTTGGAAGAAAGTATAATGACATCTATCCATCATTATAATACCACATAGCTATTTTCACTGCCATAAAAACCCTCTGTGCTCTGCCTGTACATCTCCCCATCCCACCCTTGGCACCCACGGATGTTTTCATTGTCCTCACAGTTCCAGCAAAGACTTTTCAGTGGAGACAGTAACACATCCTGGCAACACCACGAGTTGGGCATGGTGGTGGGCTTTCTTCTACCACCAGATATACCGGCAGAAGAGGCCCCCTCTATCTGCTAACATGGCTTGGTTTTTCATGATGACATGCTTTGCTCATGAGAGAGAAAAAGCAATGACAGGGAACAGCCCCCCCTCCCGCCATACCCTACCATGACTTCCCTCCGTCACACTGAGCCACAAATTCAAACAACGTGGTCCAGACATGGGAAGGAAACTGGGAATTAAACACCAGTTAATCAACTCAGTACTAAGCAGGTGGGGAAAAAGGAGAGGGTAGTTTTTTGAAGCAAGTTTATCTGGCAGTCCATGAGGGCAAGAGCTGCAGGCCACGCTCGGGCCAGCATTGGCACAAGTCCTAGAACCAGAAGCCACAGTCGTGGTGATAAGTGGTGGCGGGAGTAACAATTACAATGACAAACGTTTGTGGAGAGGTTGGCTCTTGACAGGCGTGTTGCCACATATAATCCCATTAGCTGCAGTTGGGAAGGTTTTTCCTTAGCCGTACAGGGCCTAAGGACCATGCAGGATCCATCCCTCTGTTCACTCATTTATTCATCCACATATTCACAAGCACAGAGCTCCTACTTTTCCCCAGGCACTCTGTTAGGTAATGGTATTAGCCAGCATTCTCCAGGAAAACAGAACAGGTAGGAGGTGTGGATATAAAGGGAGAGATTGATTATAAGGAATTCACTCATGTGATTACAGAGACTCAAATCTGCCTGCAGGGTGGGCCAGCAGGGACAACCCACGAAGAGCTAACATTGCAGTTCACATCTGAAAACTGCCTGCTGGCAGAATTCCTTCTTGCTCAGGGGAGGTGAGTTTTTGTTCTAGTCAAACCTTCAGCTGATTGGATAAGGCCCACCTACGTGGTGGAGGGCAATCTGCTTTACTCAATGTCAGCCAATTAAAATGTCAATGTCATCCAAAAACACCTCAGAGAAATATCCAAAATAATTCTAGCCAAAATCTGGGCACCATGTCTGCCAAACTGACCTAGAAAAATAACTATGATAGTAACGAAGGGACTGGGTGAATAAACCCAGCCCCCAAGAAGATCACAGACCAGTACTAGAAACAATGGTGTGTATTAAGATAGTAGTACAACACAGGAAGGGATGTGCACTATGAAAGAGACACAAATGCGTTTCCTTTGACCAAGGAGGAGAAAGTAAAGGAGCAAGGGGCTCATGAAAGGCTGTCTGGAGGAGAACTTGAAGTAGGCTCTTGACAATTTGGCAGAATTTGGATGGGTGCAGATGAAGGGAAAAATATGACACCAGGTAGCTGGAAGAGCATGAGCAAAGAAAGAGAGATTAGAATATATTCGGGGAGCAGCCAGGAATTTATTGTAGTTGGGTGAAGAATTAGTGAGCAATATAGCAACAGAGTAAACAAAGGGCATTTCATTTCTTGTCCTGATTCTTCCTTGTCCTATTCCACCTTTCTGTGTTCCATAGTCTGACTTACTTCTTTGCACAATTATAGTGAACTGTGAGTAAAGCAGGTTGCGGGAGGCAGGCACCTGTGTGTTTGCGCCAGCACCCACTAAACCCCACCCAGGCTTTCTCTTGGAGAAACCACTCCCTCTCCAAGCCCAGCCCACACCCTTCAGCTTGCCCTCTGCCACTGGCTCCAAGGTGGACCATGTGACCCCGTCCTGAGCCAGCCAGAGCCTCACATTTGCACTGCTGGGGTGACTGGTCCAGGATGGACATGTGACACCATTGGGGTCAATTACACCCTGTGAGTTGGATTATATTCGTTCACTCTCACTGTGACTATGAGATGTGCTAGAAGGAGCGCTAATGTCTCATCGAGTCCGAGACTGAAGCTCACACTTGAGCGGGCAGAGCAGAGAAGCAAGAGAAGGCGGGTCCTGGAAGCTTCCAACTCAACCCACAGAACATGGAGGAGGCTGCACACAGACAGACTGTGAGCCTACGATCCACAAGCATCTAGTGACGTAATTATTCCCGATAACATTAACCACAGGCAGTTAGTAAGCACGCGCAGCAAGTCAGACACTAACACACTTTGTCTCTTTTAGTTCTCTCAACCTTGCAAGGTAGTTTCTATGACCCTCCATTTCACAGTGAGAAACGGCCTCCCGGACTTGAAGAAGCTTCCTCAAGGATCCTCTCAAAAGGCAGCAGTAAGTCAAGTTTCAAACCCAGATCTCCCTGAGGTTGGACCCAAAGCTCCGGCCACCTCAGTGCATCACACACACCTGGGACGATGTTAAGAAACTACTGAAATCTAGAGATTTGGGGCACGCGGTCTGGAGTGGGGCCCGGCACTGACATTCTTTGTAAGCTCTCCCAACACTCCTGATGGGCAGCTAGGCTGGAGAACCTGAGGTCACAGAGAATCCAGTTCCCATTTCTCTCAGGCACTTGCACAAAACCATGCGATCCCAAGCTCTGGGCAGCTCAGGACAATCCTAAGTTTGACTCAACACCTCCGCTTGGATCACACGGCTCAAGTCTGCCCCCTAACTGATAGAACTGCCATCTGACCCAGAGTGACCCAGGGAGGGGTGGTGGATTGGCCAGGCAGAAAGAGGAGAATGCGCCGTCTGTTTTTTATTTGGCCTGTCATTTTTAGAAAGCATGCTTTATAGTGGTAGGCAGTGACAAAACGCAGCTGCAGTAACAAACTCCGGGGACAGCGGCTCCTTGCTTGTCCCCACCACGATCCGTGGTCTTTCTATTCCACAGCCCTTACAAGCACACGCATCCCTGCAATGTGCAGGGAGCGGGCATGCGCCACTGGTCCCCCAGCAGAGAGAGCAGTGCAAGGGTCACAAGAGGGACTGGCTGAAGCAGGGCAGGAGCCTGCACACACATCTGGTTTTTTAATTTGGTTTTTCAGTTGTTACAGCAATGGGGGCTAGGAGTGGTTGTTGGTTGTTGATGTTCCATGGTTGGCCAAATATAATCATTCACAAGTTCCTTTCTGAACATTCTTCCTTGTTAAAAAAAAAAAAAAAGTCTGCACTCAAATTTTGTTTTTATGGCCTCTCCCTTGAGATTAGCTTTTATTTCAAAGATGAAGCCCCTGCACAAAGGGTAAGGAAGCTTGCAAGCCTTGGAGGATGGCTGGATAGTGCAGGCTTCCACTAAAATGCGTCTGCAGCCCCCAACCTATCCGGAAAACAACTTTGTGCTTGTTCTGAAAAATCTCATTTTCTTGTGAACCTGTGACTCACTCAGATCTAGAGCAGGGCCTGGCACATAGTTGATATTAAGCAAAAAAGAAAGAAAAAGAAAAAGAAACAAAAAGAAAAATGTGTTTTTGAAAGAACAGGAGAAAAGAATGCCTACTGACCAAATGGTTTCCTTCTTCATCGGTCAGGGACTTCAGTCTTAATGAACCGTGAAATGAGAAACAAACAGTTTGAATTTTGATGAAACATTTCACCATTGGGAGAAAATTTAAGAAAAAAAATGCAAATAAAAAACTATCCCACCTTTGTTGTTAGTGTTTAGGTACTTCTACAAACAAAAAATCTTTAATACGATAGATAGAGAGAGAAACAGAACAATGGGTCCAGTGCAGGGGAGGATAGTATCTATGTCTAAACGGAAACAGATGTTTGGGCCCAGGACTCAGCCTGTAAAACCTTCCCCACAAACAGGACATTATTCAACAACATTCTTTGGCTACAACTGAAGACGAACCGACTTCTCTGTGCTGTGTAGCCAGACTGCATTTCTCCTTCTTGTTCAATAGGCTATTGTGTCTCTGAGTCATACCTCACAAGATGAAAATCTACTAGGTCTTTAGCATTTTCCAAACTTATATTCACCCACCACAAGAGCTAACGTGGGTTTGGCACAACTTGTCCGTAGTGAACCCATGATGGTACTGGATAGCACATGTGTACCCGAGCCGTCTCATAGCTTCATAAGGAATTGTTATCACAGCAGTCTGGAGTTTCCACAATCCCCCTTTTCCTCCTTAAAATAAAAAAGAACTAGAAAAGCTCTTTTTCTCTCTGGCTCTCTCCTGCCACTCCCTTACCTCTTGATTCCTTCTGGGACGCTGACACCAGTTCTGTGGCCATGCAGCTGAGCCTAAAGAATGGCACCAATCCAGAGGAGCCCGAGATACTTTCCTGATTCTCTCGGGCTTAAGAATCAGTTCACTGTTCCCGGTTGTTTAAAGGCCTCTCCGAAGGAGCTAGAGGCAAAGTAAGTGTGGCCAGGTGTGTCTGGGCCTCAGGTTTACCTGCCCACGGTCGGCATGGTAATCGCCACATTTACCAAAGGGCACACAGCACATGGGGTGTTGTTTTGTGAGCTTTTCTCACGGGCTCACGGGTGACTCCTGCAATAGCAGCTCCGTGGAGTAAGGAGAGCCATTAACCCTCTTGTGCAGGTGAAGAAACTGAAGCACAGAGAGGGTGAGTGATTTATCCAAGGTCACGCAACTAACACATAGCATGGCTGGCATTCAGTCCCCTATCCTGAACCACTACGTTCCACTGATCTGAAATTATAGGAGATGATGTTTGGTTTTCTGTTACACTTTTTTGCATCAGAGGAGTAGTTGCTTTAAAGCCCTTTCAGGAGGCTCCAGCTCCATTGACGGCCCGGCGCTTATGGGGGTCCAGCCTTCTTCCCGCCAGCCTCCTGGGTTCCTGCCATGGGAGTGCCTCCCTGCTTGGTGCATCTCAGCTCATCACAGGCAGGGCTGCTGCCCTTCTCCACCCTTTACCAGGACAGCCATTCAGGCTCCTCTGCTGCCTCTGGATCCATTGCCATCGATCCTTTCAGGAGCCACAGACCCAGACTGTCGGTGGTGGTGACATCTGTCTCTTCTCTGGAGCATCAATAGGGAAGGACTTGATGAGATAGGTTGAGTTTCACCCCCCTGCCCCCCTCAAAAATTCACAGGTTGAAGCCCTAACCCCAGAATCCCAGAATGTGACCTTATTTGGAAACAGGTTAAATATGTATGTAATTAGTTAAGATGAGATCAAACTGAGGCAGGAAGGGCCCTAATCCAATAGGACCGGTGTCCTTAGGCAAAGAGGGAGTCTGGACACGGACACACACAGGGAGAGGCTGTGAGGAGGCCTGAAGGTGAGGGCGGGGTCAGGGAGATGCCGCAGAAGCTGGGACCGCAGAGGAAGACCAGCAAACCCCCAGGAGTCAGGCAACCGCCTGGAAGCAACTCCCGCACAAGGAGCCAACCCGGCTGACACCTTGGACTGACTTCCAGCCTCCAGAACCGGGAGACAATGCATTTCACTCGTTTTAGTGGAATTTAGTGCTTGGCCTTAATGAATATACTAGATGTGAATAATGAAAAGGAAAGAAGGAAATCCCAGTGAATGAAATCCCTGGGCTCCTCACTGAGGTGCCCCCCTTTCAGGGAGGCCCCCCACCCCGAACATCGCGATGTTTCTCAGGACAGGGGACTGGGGCAGCCCACGAGGGAGAGCAGGTCCAGCCGGCGCTGAGCCAGTGCCACAAAGGTAGCGTGTGACTCCGTTACCGGGTGCCCCTGGAGGGACGCGTTGTGAAACTGTAAGGAGGTCTAACTGGACCCCATCCTGCCCACCCCCACCTGAGTCTGGGAGCGGTTTTCTTGCCCGGGCTCCACAGCGCCTCCCTGTCCCCTCTTCCTCCCAGGACTTGGGGACCATCTCGGCTTGCCAGCGCCCGCACCAGACGCCACTCTCGGGCTTACACCCACTCAGCCATGCTTGTCCCCGCACGGCTGGCCGTGCACCTCTGCCAGGCGGATGCGGGGATGGAGGGTAGCCGCATGTGTGCATGAAGGGCGGGGGGAGGGCCAGAGAACCACGATGGAAAAGAAGAAACAGGGTATTAAAAAAAAAAAAAAAAAAAAAAAAAACAGATTTTTTAAAATGGAGAGGCAAAAAGGGAGAGAAAAAAGGAAGAAAGACAAAGAAGGAATGAGAGAAGGGTGAGAAGAATGACGTGAAGCCAGTTTTTTCATGTGGATTTAGTTCCTTGTCCAACGTCTCGGGACCAGATAGGTCCACATGCAGAAGGTGGGGGGTTTTAAGAAAAATACCGTGGGGCGTAGTCCATGTGGGGGTGGCCTCTTGTGCACGAATACACTGGTGTTTCTGCAGCAAAAATGGAGGACCATAAAAAGGAGGATCAGAGAAGACTAAAGGGAGCCTTGCGGAGTTTGTTGAGTCAGATTGGCTTCAGCTTGAGGTTTTCAGAGGTTTGGGGTGATGTGGACAGTGGGGCTCCGTTGCTGGTGCAAAGCCAAGCTGGGACCATCTCTGCGATTTCTAAGAGGGGAAATGCTCAGGGCAGGGAGCCCTTCCCCCACCTTGCGTTCTGAGGCCACAGCCAGGGGGAGCTGGAGGAGGGGGTTCCCAAGACACTGATAGGGACAAACCATTTGTTCAATGCATAACCAGTGCTTTGTTCGCAATCAAAGCAAGTTGAAGAATGAGGCTGGAGGGAAGGCTTCTTATTGAAAATCAGATCCTTCCTTTAATTCCAGAAGCCTCCCCACCTTTCCCCCGCCTCCTAAACTACATTTTCCACTGTTCTCCTTTCCTGGGAAATAGTCCCCCAGTCATCCTCCCAGCTGCCCGGAGCCCAGCTGTCCCAAGCAGCAGATGGCCTGGCCAGTGTCTGGGTGAGGCCCCAGGGCATCTCCCGGGACCTGCTAAGCACTGAGAAAGCTCCCCTTCTATAGAATTTGTCCTTGGACCTGGTTGAGCTTATTCTCAAAAGACTCATGACAGCTGCAGATGTCTATGTTCCGTCACTCAAAGGTCCCAAAACTTGTGCAAGCCCACCTCCCTCTGTCACTCCAAAGGGTGAGGATTAGACTAGGGAAGGAGGGGGGGGGGATAAGACGTAAAGCCAGGAAGGTCCAGCCTTCAGCTGTGTCCTTACCACTTGCCTTGTGACCTTGGGTGTGTGATTTACATATTTCTCAATTTCAGTATCCCTTCTGTAGGAGAACGATGATTTATCTTTGCAGGATTGTTGTGATGACTAAGCCAGATAACATATGATAATATATGAAAAGCCTGGGCCCTTAATAGATAATAATGACCTTTCCTATGTTTACTGATCCATGAACCATCCCTTGATACTTCGTGGAGCCAGGGGCCCACTGTTTCCTGGGTAGGGGTGATAGGATGGAGAACTTGGAAGACTTTTGGAGCAAGGCCCAAGTTTCTCTTGCACCGGATCATACACCCCAAACCTCAGGCAATTCCACAGCTTCTAGGACCCTCCACAGATTCCCCTTAGAAGGTTGTCCTGGATTTGGGGCTGGTTCCCATAAAGGTAAGCTGACCTCAAAACCACTCCCACAAAACGTCAATGTTTGGAAGCTGTCCATTAATGCTCCCATCTGCTCATCTGCGAATGGTAGACTCGGGGACTGGTAGACTCCACCACCCCACCCCAAGGCTGGCCCAAGCACAGACACTCCCCCATGTGTGGGCGAATTTGCACTGGGGACAGCCCCTCAGTTCCGACCTGGTCAGTTGGTGCAATGGTGGGCTGCTCCCCAGGCCCTCAGAGGCAGGGAAGGGACTTGGCCAGCACCGACTACTGATGTGGATGCCCAGTCAGCCCGAAGGCCTCCTCGGCTTCCCAGGTCTCAGAGCCCACCCGTGTTAGGTCTGGGAAGACTGGCTACACGGGGCCCCTATCATTTGCGCAATGTTCTTGGCAGCTGGTGTCTCCGTGGGATCTTCACGGTCCAAAACGGTTGCTTGAGCTTCAGCCATCACATCTGCTCTCCTCTTGTCTCCCAGGTGCCTCCCCAGCCAGCATAGCCATGACTGAGACAACTTATTGATATGCGTGGTGGGTTTAAACACGTCCACAAATTCTTTGGTATTCTTATATGGAAGGGTGGAGCTCTGTGTCCCCCACACCCTGACTCTGGACCAACCATGGTGCCGCAGTTATCACCAATAAAATGCGATCGAAGAGAGGCAGCATGGCTCAGTTCAGGAGGATCAGGCAGCTTCCGCCAGCTGGTGCTCAAGGGATGCTTACTTTCAGGGGGCAGGCCCCACCCCAAAAGCATCATACCCCGGGAGCGCTGTGCTGGAAGCGCCGCACCATGCCTGAGGGGGAATGGCCTGGATGTAAAGACCACTGGACAGGGCTTGGGGGCTCAGTGCCAGCTCGGTGACACCCCCTGAGCAGCGCTTCCTTCCTCCCGCCTGGTAGGGGACAGCAGGGACAAACTGTTAAGAGGCTGTGCCATGAGTCACGTGCTGCTCTCTCCGCCCACTGGCTGAGCATCCTTGACCTTTCTGTGCCTCTGTTTTCCCATCGGTACAACGGGGATCGCAACAGCCCTTACATCGCAGAACGGATGTGAAAACTATTGGTTAAAACCTGCGACTGCTTTGAACCATGTCTCATTCAACATTATTTCTTTACTTCATGGCACCGGTCAGTTCTTGGATCGACTGCAATTCTCTCTCCATGAGAATGGGCATGCACAGGGCAGGCCTCACGTGTCCCCTCCTCACCACTCAGAAGAGTGTCTGGCACACGGTGAGGACTTGTATCCGTGTCAGTTGAGTTTGGCTGTATGTAATACATGAACTCATGACAATAGTAGTTTGAAGAGGAGCACTTTTTCTGCCTCTCATGAAACCTATTTGCAGGGGTTGCAGCCCAGGGAAAGTTCTGTGGAGCTGCCATCAGAGGCCCAAACTATTTTCACCAGCTCCTCCCCCACGCTGGGCATGTCCACCTCATGGCCCAAAATAGGTGCTTGTGCTCCAGCCATCATATCTGAATCCTGTGTTAAGAACAAGGAAACAAAAATGGGTATCGCTTCTCTTTTAAGGAAACTTTCTAGCAATCCCACAAAAAAAAAAAAAACAAACCTCAGTTTATAGATCACTGGCATGACCTTGCTAGGTGGCTACACCTAAGCCCAAGACAAACTGGGACATTTAATCCATCAGAAGGGTGCCATTATTCCCAGTTAGCGCTGGAAAGAAACTAGCCCTCTCTGGCCAGTGCTCAGTAAATCTTGGTCAGACAGGTAAGTGGTCCAGTGGCTTCAGTCCTTTCCAACGGTGCCCCAGGGACCTGAAGGCTGGCTGACCTGTAATTGGTGGCAGGCCTGCCAACGCGAGGCTTGTGGCTGCTGCCTGTGTGGGAGTCAGGTCAGGAGGCCAGCGAAGGAGGGAGGGTTGGGGGAGATGGAAGCAACCACACTTCAGTCCCTGCCTTGTCCCTCATCCCCTACGGAAGGCCCCGAGCTACCGCCAGAGCTGCCCCTGGGCCCAGAAGGGCTGGCCGACCAGTAGGGAGGCTGTCGGTCACAGTGGGGATGGCCAAGGTCAGGGCTCACCTTGTTCCTGTGCGCTTCACCCTGGGACTTCACCTGCCTCATCAGTGATGCTTCTCACTCCCCACTGCCTCATGGTGCAAAGTGTCACCTTCGGCCTGGTCAGCGGGAGCGTCAGCAGTCCTGCAGGCAGGTGCAGAGTCCAGCCGGTGGGGGGAACTTGGGGCCAGGGAGGCGGGTCCCAAGAGCCCTGCTCTCCCCTCTGGGCCGCATCCTCCCTGGCTCAAGGGTGCAAATCCTCAGAAAGGTTGGTCGACAGAAGGTTCAGAAACAGGTGCCAAGTCACAAGCTCCTGCTTCCAAGAAGGGGGAGCCGGGAGCCTGGTGTGGGCAAATCTAGGCCACATGCTGAGTGGACAGACTCGGGACATCCTCTCGCATTCGGCTCCTCACAGCGTCCTGTGCTCACAGTTGCGCGGCCTCCCTTCACCCCACCCTCGGCTGACGCTTGAGCCTGCAGACCGGGACCCCAGCAGGGCTGAATCCTCTGGGCGCCAGGAGCGGGGAGTTTCCAAAGTTCACAGCCTCTGAGTCCCTTAATGCTCGGGTATAAAAGGCGCCCCTTTGCTAACACAACCCTCTGCTGGCCCCTCCCTAGCCGAAGGGCAGTCCTTCGCGTGCGCTGGAATTGTGTTCGTAATATGTCAAGCTATGTGCTTGATGCCTATTGTCCTATTCGTCTTCTCCTCAGCCCAGCAAGGTAGGGACTGTTAGTATTGTCTCTGTTTTACAGACAAGGACATTAGGGCCAGGAAGCAGAAACTCTTCATCCTGAGTTCCTGTCAGCAGGTCAAACAGGTGCCCTGTTTTCATTCCATTGGGGCCTTTCTGTCACAGGCAAGTTCATATTTTTTTCTTTAAACTTTTATTATTTTTAGAGAGAGGGGAAAGGAGAGAGGCAGAGAGGGGGAGAGACATCAACGTATGGTTGCTTTTCACCTGCTTCCAACTACAGACCTGGCTGGAGATCTGGCTTGCAACCTGGTTATGTTGCCCTGGCTGGGAATCGAACCAGCGACCTCTGGGTTCGCAGGCTGGTGCCTTATCCACTGTGCTACCAGCCAGGGCTTAATATTTTATAAAGACTTATCTCTGATTAAAAAAGTATTTCTGGAGGCATGTCTAGATATCCCTTCCGAACACAATTTTTCATTAGCTCCAGGTGCAGAAAAGACTGAGGTGGTTGTAAAAAGATCAGAAACCCTTTTCTGTGCACTTCAGAAAAAAAACCCATCAGCATCATGGAATCATGCATGAGCCACCCATCTACCAAGGGCCAAGTGTGTAACAGATACTCTGCGAGACACGAGAAGTCACTGCCCTTCATCCTGCAGGCCCTGAAGGCAAAGATCACCGTTGCTCTTCCCGTCTGCGGACACAGATCCCCCGGGTAGCCTGCCCCAGTTGCATATTTAATAAAGGGTGACCAGCTCCACATCATGGCCTGTGAGCAAGCGCCAACCGGACTCGTATTTTTGTAAGGGCCGCCAGCTAATAATAGTTATTTCACTTTTAAATGGTGGTGAAAAATCAGACGGAAATAGTGCCCGACACCTGGAGATGATCTGAAATTCCAATGCCGGTGTCCTTCAGGGACGTGTTCCTGCGCCACAGCCGTGCCGTCCCTCTACCTGGTCTCTGCGGCTGCAGCTGAGGTCACACGGCCTGCAAAGCCTGAACCGCTTACTACCTGCCTGGTTCCTGACCAAAACAAAGCTTGCCTACCCCTGCTTCAAAGGGCAGGATCGCAACCCTTATTCCAGTTTCTCAGGCCTGCATCAGGGCCCTGAGCACCAGGGTCTCCAGGTCCTTTGCTGGAATGAGGCCAGATAAGCCATCTACGGCACCCAACTTCGCTGGGGCTTACCTGCAAAATACGAACCATCATCCCACCCTGCCCGGCCTGTCAGGAGATGAAAACGAGATAATGTATGTGAAAGCATTCTGTAATCCAGGAAGCGCTCTATAGAAACGGGAAGGATTACGGCATGATTTGATTCACAGGAAGGAAGTGAGGGAAATAAGCCAGTTGCGGGAGGGGAGGGTTCTGCTGTGCTTTTGTTCGATTCATTGGTAAAACAGACCACACCTGCTAGACGTGGCCTTTGTCCTATGTCCCTATGCCCCTCCTGAAGACTGGAATCATCCCTTCAATATCCAGATTCAGAGCCAGTGAAATGGCTCACAGCCCTGCCACACTTGGCTTCTTCCCAAGTAGTTTTCATCACCCCCCACCCCTGCCCCCGGCTCCCTGGGAATCTTCAGTTGCTATGAGGACTTCCCTTCCCCAAACCTGCCCAGATGCACTTCTATCTTTACTCCAAACTTGTGAAAACAAATATTTCTGGAACAGGCTAACATTAAACCTGGTTATTTCTATAGTGTGAACAAATTAGCGGTTCATTTGTTGAACAAATATTGACTAAGGTTTTCTGATGTGCCGAGGTAAAGGAGTTAAATGTAAGTCGATCCATGATCCCCAGAAAGGGGGCCAGCTGAGGGTCGGGCAGGGGAGACTGAGTGGGTACCACCAAATCTAGTGCCTTCACCACTGTGCTGAGACAACTCCAAGGTGTCTACAAAGGTGCAAGGAGGCCTCCTGAAGGTACGGTTAGGTGTGGAATTGCCCTGCCATAGGGAAGGTCAAGGGTGTGTGGGGCACATTTTGAGTGTGAAGGAGCATTTGGGGACTGTTGGCTATGAACACGGGTGGGTCCAATGCCACAGAACGTCCCCCTATCACCGGAAACCTGCTGCCCAGGGGGCTCCTGACACAAAGCCAACCTGGAATCCGATGGCAGCCCTGCTCTCCTGTGACCATGACGATGCCCCTGCCCCCGCTGGCACCACGCAGGCCTGACACTCAGCCGATCTTTTACAAGTGGAAGCAAACAAAACTGTGTGCAGGATTGGATGTTTATTTCCACCATCTGCGTGGCAATACAAGTTCACGTTATATCGGCATCCGCTCTCCATCAGTATTAGGGAACCATTTAAGCAGCCGCAGCCATTTACGGCTTATAAACACACAGGAAAAAAAAAAAAGGCATCAAGTGGCACGTGGCCCCGCACCTGCTGCCTCTGTGCGCATCAGTCAATTTCATGCCTCGGAAGCCTCGGCTCCATGGGGGTGGCTGTGTAAACAGTGTGGTTGGTGGTGGGTTTTTCTCCATTTCTTTTTTTCCTGGGGAACAGCATAAACCAAGTTGGCTCCAAATACAAAACAACAAAAACCCACTTACTGCAAATAGATGGGCGTAAATGGAAATAGACAATGATCATAAATGCAAACAAAAATGGCTGAATTTCCCAATGTTCAAAGGTCCATTTACTTATAATTAGTAGATTGAAACTGAAGAGTGTTTTTATCGGCCTTCAAGAAAGGTGAGCAGGGGCTGCTGGGTAAAAGGCTCCCAGCTCCCACCCCAGCCTCCTCAGGCGCCCACCCCACTCACTCACTCACTCCCACCCTGGCTTGAGTCACTGGCAGTAACAAATGGGATAAAATGTGTCTGGTGAGAGCGGGCATGGGGAACGGAAGAGGATGCAGTTTGCAAGGAAACAGAAAATTTTCCTAACAGGTACGAAAATGTTTTCTTGGTGGCTCTTGACTCCAAGATCTGCCTCAGTCCTGGGATGAGCCGTGGGACTCTGGGGAGTCATTCTCAGAACCTGCTTTCTTACTGGGGACAGCTTTGAGGCGGAGGTTTCATGAGAGCCATGTACCCAGGAGCCTTTTGGATGGCACCTTTCCAGGTTCATTTCCCCAGGCAGAGTTGGTTTTGCTTTGCTTCCTGGTTTTTCTTTTCCTGACAGCTTCCTAACTTTAAGCACTTTCTGCCTCTGTGGTATAATAGGACCCTTTCATTGCCTATGATCACAGGTTTTGGAGGGGGTGCACGAAATAACACTCAGCTTTTAAAAAAGCCAGGGGATGTCATGTAAAGCGAAGGGAATATAGTCAGTAATATAATAATTCCCTATGGTGACAGGTTACTAGACTTACTGAGATGATAACTTCATAAAATATACAAATGCCTAATCACTACTATGTCATATGCTTGAAACTGATATAATGTTGTATGTTGACTATGATTTTGAAATAAAAATTTTTGGAAAACTCAATCTTTTGGGAGTAAAAATAGAGTTTGTTTATTTTATTTAGCTCCGGAGAAATCTGCTTATAACCAAGCAAATGTAGGTAGGACAAGAGAGGGAAAATTGTAAGATGAGATTTTTTTTCAAGGACAAGAACTGAAAGAAACTAGACCAAAATATTTCTAATACGGAGTTTTTTAAGGCAATTAATTAAATGAAGTTATTAGACACACTGTCACAGAAAAAGAAATGTTTTTTCTAGTGTAATATTTGTAAAAATAATGTATGTGTGTAAATGTATTTGTGCATGTGTTTGGTAATATTGCAATTGATAGTATTCAAAAAGTAATTTCTTAAACAAATGTATTAACATAAGCATTTTGAATGAAAAAAAAAAAAAACTTTGTATTAGTATGATCCAAGAGGCTGACAGTTAGAAGGCAGTAATTAAATGGCAAATTGTTTGGATGTGAAAAAAAAGAAAAGAAGTACACACTGCTGGTTATAGAATGGACAAGGGGGATGTTAAGCATATAGAGGCAATGGAGAAGCCAAATAACTTATATGCATGACCTATGGACATGAACTAAGGGGGGGTGGGGCACTGCTAGAGGAAATGGGGGTACTGGGTGGAGAGGGGCAAAGGGGGAAGAACTGGGACAACTGTAATAGCAAAATCAATAAAATAGATTTAAAAAAGAAAAGACAATTCCCCAGCCAGGGCACATAACCAGGTTGCAAACCGGGTCCCCAGTCAGGTCTGTGGCTGGAGGCAGGTGAAAAGCAGCCATACATTGATGTCTCTCTCCCTCTCTGCCTCTCTCCCTTCCCCTCTTTCTAAAAATAATGAAATAAAATCTTAAAAAAAAAACAAAAAAAAAACTTTTTAAAGCTAAAAAGAGAGTATAAAAGGTTTACAGAGGAGTAACTCCCTAAAAGAAGAGGGGAAGCAGGCTGGGCAGGGAGTGCCCTCAGTCTGTGATGCAGACCCCTCACAGTTCAGCCAGCCCCCAGGGGTGGAAAGAGCCAGGCCCCTGGCTATACCATCACCTTGCTCTGAAATTGACCAGAGAGTATTTTTCTTCTCAAAAAATGCGTTTTGGGCTCCCCTGGAAGGAACTAACAGCCAGAGGCTGTCAGCTAAGCGCACCGCTTGCAGCAGGAAGCAGGTCTTTTCTAGAAAGGAGAGGAGAGCAGTGCCTTTTCCATCGGCCACAGCACATGGAATTGTTAGAGCTCTGTGCTAAACGCAGTGGGAAACCACTGAATAGTGTCAATCAGGTAAGCTGGGATTTCGTAGTTACATATGTCTTTAATAACGCCTACTGAATCACCCCACCCCAAAGAGTCGAATGCGTGTCATGTGCCGGGTGTCTGGGTGCTTGGGGTACCTGAGTGGACAGAACTAAGCCCCTGCCCTGGTGAAGCTTATGCTATAGAGAGGGAAAGACACAAGCAGTAGGTCACAGTACGTATGTCAATTACATACATAGTACATTGGACTTTCACTCCTCAGTGTAGTCCGTAGGTCTGCTAGCAGTGCCAGCAGCCTCACCCCAGTGGAATGGGTGGCCCCACACTCACGTGTGGTGGACAGAAGTCAGAAGAGATTTCCTGGGAGCAAGCAACCCCAGCCCCAGGCCAGATCACACAGCCCAGGGTTCCAGCACCAACAAGATAAAGAAGCCCCATAACTTCCGGCTATAAAAAGCAGTGGGGGTTAGGGTGGAGGAAGAAACTGCCAGGTTTTCAGGCGAGTCCATGGAAAGGGCCCACGTGGACTTAGAACGCACACAAACCCGCCCGCTCCGGGATTCACCCCAGGGCAGCAGCTGGAAGGGCACCAGCTGCAGACTGGAGGTGGGGGAAGCGGCCAGAAGTGGGGAGTGCCAGGCAAACTTCCAGAAGCCAGGGAGCAGCACTGTCCCCTCTCCTAGCCGTCCCCGACACAAAGCAGTGGAGTGGGGTGCCCCTCCCTGGTAGTTACTTACAGCTCCGTGCTGCACAATTTGCAGGTGCCTTTTCTAAGACAGGGAGTCAAAGCAACTCTACCTAATACACAGAAACGAACACAGGGAAGCTGCCAAATTGAGGAAACAAAGAAATACGGTTCAAATGAAAGAACAGAACAAAATTCCAGAAAAAGAACTAAACAAAATGGAGATAACCAACCTATCCAATGCGGAGTTCAAAATACTGGTGATCAGGATGCTCAAAGAACTCACTGAATATAGCAAAAACATAAGGGAAGATGTGAAGGTTACACTAAGTGAAATAAAGAAAAATCTACAGGGAACCAACAGTGGAGAGGATGAAGCCAAGAATCAAATCAGCAATTTGGAACACATGGAAGGAAAAAACATTCATTCGGAACAGCAGGAAGAAAAAAGCACTAAAACAAAAACAAAAACAAAAACAAAAAACAAAGATAGATTTAGGAACCTCTGGGATGACGTTAAACGTACCAACATCCGAGTCATAGGAGTACCAGAAGGAGAAGAGGAAGAGCAAGAAACCAAAAACTTATTTGGAAAAATGAAAGGTCATTGGTTCGATTCCCAGCCAGGGCACATAGCCAGGTTGCAAGCCAGGTTTCCAGCCAGATCCGTAGCTGGAGGCAGGTGAAAGGCAACCATACATTGATGTCTCTCTCCCTCTCTGTCTCCCTCCCTTCCCCTCTCTCTAAAAATAATAAAATCTTTAAAAACAGAACACTAATGTTGAACAAAAAGAAGAAAGAAAACTTCCCTAATTTCCCTAAAGAGAACTACCAGTCCATGAAGCACAGAGTCCCAAACCACCTAGATCCAAATCGGACCACACCAAGATACGTCATAATTAAAATGCCAACAGTTAAAGAATCTTAAAAGCAGCAAGAAAAAGGCAGAGAGTTAACTTACAAAGGAGACTATCAGCTGATATCTCAAAAGAAACTTTGTAGGTAAGAAGGGATTGGCAAGGAGTGTTCAAAGTGATGAAAAGCAAGGACCTACAACCAAGACTACTCTATACAGCGATGCGATTGTTTAGAAGGGCAGGGCAGATGAAGTGCTTCCCATACAAGGTAAAGCTAAAGGAATTCATCATCACCAGGCCTCTATCACGGGAAATACTAAAGGGCCTCATTTAAGAAAAAGATCAAAACAGCGAAATTAAAAGAGGAACAAATTCACAACTATCAACAACTGAACCTAAAAAAAAAAAAAAAAAAAAAAAAAAAAACTACGCCGACAACCAGAATAGGAACAGAATCACAGATATGGAGATCATTTGGAGGGTTATCAGCTGGGAGGGGAACAAGGGAGAATGGGAGAACAGGTACAGGGATTCAGAAGCATAACTGATACGTACAGAACAGACAGTGGGATATCAGAAATAGTATAGGAAATGGAGAAGCCAAGGAACTTGCATGCACAACCCCTGGACCTGAACTAAGTGGAGGGATTGCTGGAAAACAGGGGGGTACAGGGGTGGAGGCGGGCAAAGAGGGAAAACTTAAAATAACTGTAATAGCGTAATTGATAAAATAGCATTTCAAAATGCAGCCTAAGCAGACCTCACTGAAAAGGCTCACTTGGATTAAAAACCTGAAAGAGGTCAGGGAGGTGGGCAAGCGTCTAGTTTGAGATGTTCGCAGGCAGCGGGCTGGAATCAAGGCTCTAAGCAAAAACTGCCCAGAGTATTTGAAAGCAAGATGAGGAGAGGGAGGGACCTACTTGAGTAATCCAGGAAAGAAACATTGCTCGTTCAGAGCTGGTTGGTAGCAGAGGAGGAGTTGAGAAGTGGTTTGTTTTTTGTTTTATTGTATTACTGTTGTCCCATTTGTCCCCTATTGCCCTCCCCTGCCCCACCCACCCATAGTCAATCCTCACCTTGCTGTCCGCATCCATGTGTCTAGGTAAGTTTTTAAGGTTTATCCGACATGCTTTCTGGATGTAGGAAATGAGAAAGAGAGAAAGAGAAGCTGAGGATGAGTCCAAGGTTTTTGGCCTAAGCAGTTGAAAGAACAGAAGTGTGAAAGAACTCACATGGGGAAGGCTGTGGGTTGTTGTTGTTGTTGTTGTTGTTGTTTTTTGGGGGGGAGGTGTGTAAATCAAGGAATCATGTAGAAGTGTAGATGTCTATCAGATATCCACAAGTGTGGAGTTCGGAAAAGAGATCTGTCTGCTCAAGATGTCAATTTGGGAGCCATGGTCAATCATTCCACTGGTCATCTAAGAATAGGGCTAACTATGATGAATTACTGCTGTGCTTGCAGAGCTGCTGGTTATACCAAAACTTTGGTCAGATAATACAATCAATGTGGAGATGACTGTGACACAGCTTTTTTGGTACATCCCTCCTGGGTTGTGATCTGAAATTTCGGGTGGATAAAATAGTTAATACACACACTTTAAATCTACTTTTTAATTCTCAAATATAAACGCAAAAGAGGTAACTCATAGACACCAAAACTGAAAAACTCTGAAAATGAAAAGGTGGTCATCTAAAATCAACTATATACTTGTTAATTAAAACTCGTCCATTCTGCACTTGAGATGACTCCCTCTCAAAATTGTTTTACTAAGTTCTACTAAACTAGATAATGAATGTATGTTAATTGACATCTAGCACCACTTGGTACAGGATAGCTTTGTGCAGAGCATGCCAGCAGTTATTAACAGGAAGTGCTGTGCTTTAGGCACTGGGTTAATCATTCATATGCTATCATCTCACTTAGTTCTCAATCCTGTAAGGTTATACCCCTTTCACTTATCATGAGACTGAGATTCAGAGAGGTTCACTATGTGAGCTCACATGGTTAAGTAGGACCAGTGCAGGAATCTAACTGCTAATGACATGAAAAATACCTACAACATTCAAACAACATAACTGAGAAGTAAAATCTGCTGAAGGAAGTGATACTAATCTATTTGTTTGAAATAAAAGATAAACTGCTTCTTTTAGAAAACATTAACTTCTGAGCATCCAACTTTCTATAGTCAATGGATCCTTTACAAAAATGGTTGCTGGAATGCCATCTTTCCTCTTTTTTTAAAATTTAAATAAAATAATCTAACCACCCCCTCTGACTCATGACTCTCATTACAGGTACAACTTTTCTTGTAGATATCCAGGCAAAGTAATACTGATGACTGACTCAAAAATGGGCAAGTAATTTTGTGTTAGTTATCTGTACATTCAGATTTAACTATAGCAATGACTAGGTAAAATATAATGTGCTGTGAATGATTTATTAAAAACATTTCATATAAATTATATAATTCATTTTAATTTTTAAACAGTCTACATCAAAAATATTCTTGGAAACATCTCTTTTCTGGTAAAATAAATAGGTGAGCAGGCTGATATCAGCTTTCATTCTCATGACTAAAATCCCCACAATTATACAGTTAATTAATCATAGCCATTCTTTACATTTCTCTAAAAATTCAAGTTAATACCACTTGATAAAAACAATTGAACAGCAGAATACTAGGTGGGAAATTATAAAAATATATTCATTAGCCTTGGACTCATCACCTTACATGTGTATATACCATAATGACCAAAAGGAGCAGGAGTTAAAGCACAAAAGAATACGGTGGGTAAGTCTTAACCCTGCATATTACGAGTGGCCATAAAAGACATATCATCAACACAATGTGACAGACAAGGAAAAAAAGAGTGTACAGGAGGTTTTTGTTGTCTGTTTTGTTTTCTTCCCTGCTAACAAGGCAAAGTCAATTGTTCTTATCAAATTACTCAGAGGGTATCACATGTCTGTGTATATACACTGAATTTTTTTAAATTACAAAATAAGGTGGACTTTATGAAAAGTACGAGATAACAAAACCATTTAAAGGCTTGGCAGAAATCGGTACATCTCAGAAAATAAGAAAAAGAAAACCCAACTTTTATATGTACCAGATGTATTCCAAAAAATTGAATAAATGTGTTTTTATGTATTCAAAAAATTTCTGAGTGAAACATGAATGAGATTCAACAGTGTTTGTTGTTGTTGTCAACTGTTGGCTATTCTGCTCCATGAAAGAACCTAAGAATTTAACTCTCCCAATAAGCTATTAATTTAATATTAAAGCAATGTCACTGGTTAAAAAAAAACTTTTTTTTAAAAACTTACCTCTGTTTAATTTAAATTTTACTAAAACCTATCCCAGGCATATCATCTAGAAGTAAAAGCACATCGTGTAGCATAGGCCTCGTTAAAGTTCTTATTATAGGCTGGGTAAAGAAACTGCCACAGTAGAGTTAGGTGCTGACTCAAAACATTGAAAAAATATATATTTAAATGTACCATTCTGTATATCAAGTGCCTATTGGTTGAACAGAACCGTATTCAGTAATTCAAATTCTATAATTCTATTCAACTAATAGAAAAAGCTAAGTAGCAAGATTTATTGTTGGACACGGAGTTCCTAAGGCTGGTATCACACATCATTCCCTGACAGAGTGCGAATTCATCAGCTGAGAGAACATAAGAGCCAAACTGAGAGCTGGATTTCAAATTCCTTTCCCTGCTGTGCGTACAGGAACACATTGTGTAATGACCGAAAGAATATTTTGTGTTACTCAATTTTCTTTTCTGGGCAGACTACCACAGCCCAATGACTTTAAAAACCAAACTCCAAAGTCTTCCTGACCGCCTGAGGGAGAAGAGCACATGGATCATAAAGGTGGAAGAGGGCATTTTAGTCAATGGCTGGAAAATGTGTCATTCACTGCCCTTCTGCCAGTTCCAGGATAACGAAGGCCAGTTATGAGTGTTACCAATCATACTAGCAATTTAAAATAAATAATTGACGGTACATACTTTTTTATACTTATATGTAGATATGGGAGTGAACAAGGAAAAATAATATTAGGGAGGGGTAATTCAGGGAAAGCCTGAATATACGGAACCTGTAACATCCCTTCAAAAACTCTTAGGAATTCTATAATCTCAAGGTCAAATTTAAACCAGCAGGAATAGAACTGGAATTCCAAAACCTCTGAAAGGAAGGCACTAAGAATAAAATCGGCAGCTGATTCAATGCACCAGGAATGAAGCATTAGAACACATCTATCATTCACATATGGGTTCATGTCATTTATCTTCAATTAGAATTATTAACTATTCAGCAGCTGAAGCCCAAGAACTGCTGATACACTGCAGATGACACAACACTTGCTAGTCTCCTGGTTTCAGCCTTTCTCAAGCTGAATGACGACCGCAGTATAGAGCACTTGCTCTGTAAGCCAGCCCTGGCCCTGGCCCTGGGGAGAGCTAGTGCACTGTCAGCACTTACACTAGCAGCGTCCCTTCGTTCCCTTTTGCAAACTCTGGGGGTTCTGGAGAGACTCTTCAGCCTTCTTGGTTCTACAATTCAGTCCCAGATTCACGTAGAAATGTTACGCAATGCTTTCATCCAAGGTTTATTCATTTAAAATAAGTTCTTAGAGCTATTTTTTAAAAACAGATATTTAAAATATTTGAACTCCAAAGATTAATTTAAAAGCAACTTTTATGACATTGGAAATTAAGTACTTTATCTCAGCATCCAAGGTTGTCAAGCCAGTGTCTAAAGTATTCTAACTTACACACGAGAGGGGTGGTGTCTGTCTGAGCTCATGTTTAACAGTTTACACTACCAATCAATAGAGGAAAACACGACCCAGAAATCTCTACTGTAGTGTCTTCAAAAGTGGCTTCAACGCATGTCAGTTAAGTCTTCGGATAAGGATACATTCAAATTGGTTGCAAAGGAATTCTCAGAGCCTTTCATATGTCAATAGGCAAGTCTGCCAAGTCCCCAAACTATTTGTCCACAGAATCTTTTATCCCTGTGAGCACTTCTTAGGAACAATGTTCCACAGCACAGGTCTTAAGAAACACGGTTTCACTGTTTGGTGCATTCAGAAGCTTCACTAATTCCTCAGACTACGAGACATCAGTCTATTTCCTAAAATTAACCACAAAATAATTGCTACAGCCAATAGGTCTCGAATTTCAGACTCAAAAAGTGAGCACGTGGGCAGGGAGGGGGAATAGACCTGTTTATCGTGCTATAATCTTCTCACCCCTAGAAAATGCGTTCAGAAACACCCATGGTTACCACCTCTGCTGAGGGCTGTGCACACCACCTGAACAAACTAACCAGTACACAAAGTTTGCTTCAAGCAAAAACAGCAGAGTCAAGTTTTCACCTGCCCAAAAGGCAAAATGCACAAGTGCCACATAACACAACTTATAATTACACATTTAGAACTGGTAACCTGGTTATCACTTAAGCATCTCTATCGTATACTGAGATAACGTAGAGCTATCTTTGAAGCACTACTGAACAATGCGAGTTGCGATGGAAAACTCTTCACTTGAGGAGTTCATTTACTCTACAGCAGCGTTTCTCAACCTCAGCACTGCTGAGATGTGGATAGTTCTTCGGTTTAGGAAGTTACCTAGTCCACTGTCAGGTGTCAGATGTCACTAGCATCCCACCAGTCATAACAACCAGAAATGCCCCAGCTGTTGCTTAGCTGTAGGCAAATCATTCCCAGTGGAGAACCAATGCTATTGAGAGAAAATGACAGCTTACTCCTTGACTCTGCTTCCCATTTTACAGGCATACTGTGACTTTCACGTATCAACAAACATCTAGGAATTAGTAGCATTAAGATCTTCTAAATTTGGTGTGATTAGAAACATAAGTAATTTGTGAATGGTAGAGAATAGTTAGGAAGAAGCAGTCTATGCATTTCAAAGCATACTGCGGTTATTACACTGCCCTTATATCAGTAAGAATTATCTGAATCATACTGCTTAATTGACAACTATTCTCACAATTAGAAAAATGCTAATTGTATATTATAATCTGTTAAGGATCATAATGATTCAGGCAATGGAAGAATTAAAAATGTAACCATCCTCAATGGCCAAATCAGACCATATTCTATTCCCTGACCAAACATGCTTTATGACATTCTCAATCCAAATATCTCAAGTCTTGTCTTCAAACTGCTTGCATACACTATTGCCTCATCATTTCTTTCAAATGATCAAGAAGAAACCCTTCACATATCATGGGGAACAATCCTGGTACGTGTCAGGAATCATATGACTACTTTTTTCTATAGCCACATCTTCAGTTTTGTCACAATTGTCAATTCCAGGTGCCTCACTCTCTCGATTTTGTTCTTTTCTTACTGTCTTTAAACACTTGTCAAGTCTCTGTATGAACAAGTCCACGTCCTGTGTCTTCATTCCAATGGCTGATGCAGCATTGAGGTAAGCACAGGGGTAATTATCCGTATGGGACATAAAGCCTCTGAAAGTGTAGCCACTCACGTTTTGCACAGACCCGAGAGGAACAACTCTAAAATGGAAAAACATTTACCAATTTAATTATGTCTGATGATATATCTGATATTTATTTATTTATTCCCCTAATTTTTTAAAAAATTTTATTGTTGTTGTATTACATCCATCCCCTTTTTGCTCCCCCCTGACCCCCTCCCCACCCACCCATTCCCCCCAAAGTCAATCCCACCTGTTGTCCATGTCCATAGTTCCTTTATGCAAGGTTCTTGTCTAAACTGTTCCCCTTCCTTGCCTCTGCCTCCCCCCTCCCCCCAACCCCCTTTCCCCTGACCACTGGAGGCCTATTTACTGTATTCATATATTTGGTTCTGTTTTGCTTGTTGTTAGTTTTGTTCATTATTGTCCTGTAATGGGTGAGATCATATAGACAAATACCATATTTATTTTTTTATTTTTTTTTTTAAAGATTTTTCATTACTTTTTTTAGAAAGAGGGGAAGGGAGAGAGGCAGAGAGGGAGAGAGGCAGAGAGGGAGAGAGGCATCAATGTATGGTTGCGTTTCACCTGCCTCCAGCCACAGACCTGACTGGAGACCTGGTTTGCAATCTGGTTATGTGCCCTGACTGGAGAATCAAACCTGCGACCTTTGGGTTCATAGGCCGGCACCTTATCCACTATGCTACCAGCCAGGGCCTGATATTTATTTAGACCATCTATAAATAAAAGATATGTGTTTCTAAGCCTTATCTCTACTTATTAAGAGCTTTATAAACAGACCCTGGCTGGTGGCACAATGGATAAGGCTCCGGCCTGCAAGCCTGAAGGTTGCTGGTTCGATTCCCCAGCCAGGGCATATAACCAGGTTGCAAGCCAGGTCTCCAGCCAGATCTGTAGCTGGAGGCAGGTGAAAGGCAACCATACATTGATGTCTGTCTCCCTCTCTGCCTCTCTCCCTTCCCCTCTCTCTAAAAATAATAAATAAAATATTTTTTTAAAAAAGAGAAGAAGAGAAAGTGTCTATTCAGGTCCTTTGCCCATTTTTTAATTAGGTTGTTTACAGATGGCCAATAGACATATGGAAAGATGCTCAATGTCACTAATCTTTGGAGAAATGCAAATGAAAGCCACAATGAGATACCATCGCATCTGTCAGAATGGCTACCATCAATACATCAACAAAGAGGTGCTGGAGAGAATGTGGAGAAAGGAACACCCTTTTGCACTGTTGGTGGGAATGCAGACTGGTGCAGCCACTGTGGGAAGCAGTATGGAGATACCTCAAAAAATTGAAAATGGACCTGCCTTTCAACCCAGCAATCCCGCTTTTGGGAATATATCCAAAGGAACCAAAAACACTAATTTGAGGGAACATAAGTACCCCATGATCATTGTTATTTAGTAGTGTTATTTACAATTGCCAAGATACGGAACCAGCCAAGTCTCCATCAGTAGGAGAGTGGCTAAAACAACTATGAGACATTTACACAAAGGAATACTACTCAGCTGTAAAAAGGGAAATTTTACCCTTTGCAACAGTATGGCTGGACCTGGAGAACATTATGCTAGTAAATAAGCCAGTCAGAGAAAGACAAATACCATATGATTTCACTTCTTTGTGGAAGCTAATGAACAAACTGAACAAACAAGCAAAACAGAGAAAGACTCATAGATAGAGAGCAAGATTACAGCTAAGGTGGGGGGTAGAGGGCAAGAAGAAAAATGGACTCATGGCCATGGACAACAGTGATTACAGGGGAGGGGTCATAAAGGAGCTAAATGGTAATGGAGAAGAAAAGTAAAAACGTTTTAAATAAAAGAAGAGGAAGATCACCCATTACGGGGACAATAATGAGCAAAACTAACAACAAGCAAAACAGAACCAAGTATATGAATACAAGGAATAGGCCTTCAGTGGTCAGGGGAAAAG